>CM043111.1:19443911-19446965 GCA_023701765.1 Hylyphantes graminicola
AAAAACAAAAAAAAAAAAAAAAACACAACCACCCCAAAACAACAAACCCACAAAACAAAAAACCAACCCAACCACAAACCCCCCACAAAACAAAACAAAAAAACCAAAAAAAACCAACACCCCCCACCCAACCACACCAAAACCAACAAAAAAACAACCCCACAAAACAAACAACAAAAACAAACACCACACCAAAACAAAAACAAAAAACACAAAAAACCCCACAACCCCACCCCCACCCCACACCAAAAAAACCCCAACCCACAAAACACCCACAAAAAACAAAAACCCCCAAACACAACCACAAAACACAAAAAACAAAAACACAAAAAAACCAAAAAAAACAAACACCCAACAACCCAAACAAAAACAAAAACCCCCCCCAACCAAAACACAAAACACCCAAACAAAAAACAAAACAAAAAAAAACCCAAAAACAACCCCACAAAAAAACAAAACCAAAAAAAACCAAAAAAACAAAAACCCCACCCCACAAAAAACCCCAACAAAAAAACCAAAAAAACACAAAACACCAACCACAAAACAAACCAACACCAAACACAACAAAAAACCCCCCACAAAAAACACCACACAAAACCCCAAAACCCAAAAAACAAAAACCAAAACCCACAAAAACAAACCACCAACACCAACCAAAAACAAAACCAAAAAAAAAACCCCAAACAACCCCAACCAAAAAAAAAAACAACCCAAAAACCCCCCCAAAAAAAAAAACCCAACCCACAAACCCAAAAACAAAACCACCAAAAACAAACAAAAACACAAAAAACCAAAACAAAAAAAAAAAAAACACCAAAAAACCCAACCAAACCCACCAAAAAACAAAAAAACCACACCCAACCAAAAACAACACCCACAACAAAAAACCCAAAACAAACAAAAAAACCCCAACAAAAACAAAACCAAAAAAACCAAACCACAAAAAAAAAAAAACCAAAAAAACAAAACACAAAAACACCCCAAAAAAAAACCCCCACCAAAAAAAAACAAAAACAACAAACCAAAAACCCAAAACCCAAACAAAAAACAAAACACCCAACAAAAACCACAAACAAAAACCCAAAAAACAAAAAACCCCCCCACCCACCCCAAAAACACCAAAACAAAAACAAAAAAACAAACCCAAAACCACAAAAACCACCCAACAACAAACCACCACAACAAAAAAACCCCCAACCCAAACAAAAACACCAAAAAAAAAACACAAACAAACCCAAACACCCACAAAAAAAACAAAACACCAAAACACCCCCAAAACCAAAAAACACCCAAAAAAACAAAAAAACAAAAACCACCCCAAAAAAACAAAAAACCCAAAACCAAAACAACAACAACCAAAACCCACCCAAACCCCAACCACAACAAAAAAAACAAAAACAAAAACCCCAAAAACCACCCCCCCAACCCACACAACAAAAACACAAAACAAAAACCACCCCCCCCAAAACCAAAACACAAACCCAAAAAAACAAACCAACCAACACAAAACCAAACCCCCCAAAACAAACCACCACCCCAACAAAAAAAACCAAAAAACACAAACAAAAAAAACCACAAAACAACCAAACCCACCCCAACCCAACAACCCACCCCCCCAACAAAAAAAAAACCACAAACAAAACCACACAACCACCCCCAAAAACACACACACCAAAAAAAACAAAAACCCACACAAAAAACACAACCAAAAAAAAAACCCAACCCCAAACAAACCCCCCAAAAAAAACAACAAAACCAAAACACAAAACACACAAAAACAACCAAACACACCACAACAACACCCAACACAAAAACCCACCCCCAAAAAAAACACAACCCACAAAAACAAAAAAAAACCAACAACCCCCCCAAACCAAAACCCCAAAAAAAAAAAACAACACACCCCCCACAAACACCAAAAAAAAAAACACAAAACCACCACAAAAAACACCAAAACACAAACAAAAACCAAACCAACAAAAAAAAACAAACCCCAAAACCAAAAAACAAACAAACAAAAAAAAAAACCAAAAAAAAAAAACCCCCACCCACAAAACACCACCCACCAAAAACAAACCACCAAAAACAACAAAACCAAAACCAACAAACCCAAAACAACCACCACACCAAAACAAAACCAAAAAACCCACCACAAAAACAAACACAAAAAAAACCAAACCACAACACAACACAACAAAAAAACCCAAAAACCCCACCACAACCAAAACAAAAAACAAAACAAACAAAACCAAAAACAAACAAACCAACAACCCAAAACCAAAAAACCCCAACAAAAAATAAAAAACCCAACCACAAAACAAACAAAACCCAACAAAAAAACAAAAAAACCAACAAACCCCAAACAAAAAAAAAACACCCAAAAAACCACCCAAAACAAAAAAACCCAAAACCCACACCCCAACACCCCAAACCACCAAACACAAAAACAACCCAAACCAAAAAACACACCAAAAAAAACAACAAACACCAAACCCCCACACCCCCACAAAAAAAAACACACCAAAAAACAAACCCAACAAAAACCCAAAAATCCCACAAAAACAAACAACCCCACCACCAACCCTCCCCCAACACAAATTACCATTTCCCCCCCCTCCAAATATTCCAACTAACAAAACAACTAAAACCATATACCCCCCCTAATCCCACCCCAAAAAACCCACCTCCCTTCAATAACCCCCAACATTACACCCCCACCATCAACTAACATTCATAAAACAAACCCAAATTAAACATAAAACACTAAAACTATTCAAAATCACTTACCCAATTCTCCCCTATCACTTACATCACCTTTATAATAATTTGTATTACAACACTTATAATCTCCCATTATTATCCCTACCCATCCCTATCACCTTTCTAAATACTTATACAAACATTTCATAATACCATTTATAATCCCACCCAAAACTTACCCCCCTTAATACAACCAACTAAATTACATTAAAATACCCATTAAAATTTTTCACACCATCCACACCTACCTTATCCTGAATCAATACCCAACACCAAACAAATAAAAAAAAAAAC
>CM043111.1:19447465-19623555 GCA_023701765.1 Hylyphantes graminicola
ACGGGCCTTCGATTTTAACTGCACCTGTGAAAGTGAAGTTAGAAATAAACAACGTGTAACTGAACATCTCTGTACTGGGAAAAAGTAGGAAATCCAACTCGTGAAAGATGGGCCCGAGTACACTGCGGACAGGCGTGCTCGTTAAATCTGTGGAGTCCTAAGTCCCGACGGCGTCAGCGTACGATGCCGCTCGAAGCTCCATTGGGTGCCCACTCAGGTGTCGACCTCATCACCTGATCAGGGTTCTAAATTACGAGGCGTTATTGGCTGTGTAAAGCTCCTAATGGAGGCTAGAAATAGGCAGTCGGAAACGACTACACTACCCTACGCTGAACGTCCTCGTGGTTTTGAAACCGACAGCGACTAGTGAAATGAGTAACTTTTAAAAAAGTAATTAGCAAGATATAAACAAAGCTCTTTTTTACATGTTAAGGTAAGTTGTTTATATTATATTATTTCAGTAATTATTTTGGTTTTCCAGCAATCTCGTAATAAATTCTACTAAAATGTCGTGTTTAATTTGATGCAACTTAAATATTAATGATTTGTTTTTGTGCATTAAACTGAAAATATAAAATTATTATAGCATATTTAATTTCTTTTATCATTTTTTTTTCTTTTATCCATAAATATTGTTTTTTTTTTCAATACAATGTAATGTTCTCAGGACAGATTTTATGAAATATTAGGCCTACCAAGTTCGAACTGGAATTGATTTAAATACAGTATTATAATTAAAGATTATTATGGAGCAAACATTTCTGCCTAATATTTATTTACTTTGTTACTTTCACAAAAAAAATCATGTAAACTTAATTAAGTAATATTTAACTTAAGTGAATTTTATTGTATATTAAAAAACTGAGATTAAATGAATTTATTTGAAATTTTCAAATTCTTTTCCACTAAAATAAAATGAAAATTATTTCTTTTAAAAGCATATTATAATTAAGGATTTACAAATAATTTTTTCTCGGGTCTTAATTTTTTTTTATAAATTGAAATTCATACAAAAGCTGTAAAACTAGTACAAAAACTTTTGAAAACTATTAAATTTAGATTTATTTAAATAAGAGGACTCCCTTGGGAATTTCAATCTTGAAAATCGTAATGTTATTCCTTTGGAAAACATTCGCAAGTCAATTACCGCCACAATTTTAATAAAAGGTTACTAGTGTTTTACATCATCGTAAAGAACGAAAGGAGTAGATTTTGTAAAATTAATTTGTTTTGTGAAAATCACATATTTAGTATTTTTTATAATTTTTTGAAGTTAGTAAAAAATGGAGTACGCATGAAGTTCTGACTTCAAAAAATTATTAAAAATACTAAATATGTGATTTTCACAAAACAAATTAATTTTACAAAATCTACTCCTTTCGTTCTTTACAATGATACAAGAAACTAGTAACCTTTTAATAAACATGTGGCGGTAATTGACTTGCGAATATTCTCCATAGGAATAACATTACGATTTTCAAGATGTGAAATTCCCAAGGGAGTCCTCTTAAAGCGTTTTAAATATTCGGATGAAAACCTGTAATAATTGTTTCAAGTAAAGTTCTGCATTATTGGAAAATTTGCTCGGGGCCTTTTCTTTGACTTTAGTTGACAAAAAAAAAATTATATGACGCCACTTTTTAATATATTCCATCAAATGTGTTTTTTTTTATTGCATGGACTTTTTATTTATTTAAATTATATTTATTTAATATTTTATTTATAATCACAAACGCTTAAAAAGGTTTTAAATTTCATTCCATAAAAAATTCTTTGCAATTGCTTTCTTTGGGTAACATCTATCCAGATCAAGTGGTTTATGATTAAAAGATGTATTATAACTTGTTACCCATAGTCAGGTCGCCCTACCCCAATTTTTGGTCGAACCCTGCACTGAGAGGTTGTTTTTTTTATTGATGTTTCTTATGGATTCGAGGGTGTAGATTACGAATCTGGAAGGTACTTTTTTGGTACCCTTGAGCATTTTTAGTTATTCAAGATGGCGTCTACGCCATCTTGAATTATTGTAATCTTACTATTTGACGATCTATTAGACAAAAGTGTGTAGCTTTGTCATTGCAGGTGCATTTATTAATAAAGAATCACAATTATCAAGAAAATTTTAAAAATAAAAATGGAGGAATCCGCCACATTGGATTTTTTCACTTTTTATATTTTTGTTTTATATTTAGCCCAACATAATATTAAATTTTACGTATATTTTTGATACTCTTTTACTATTTTACACTACTTTGGAGGAAATGTAAAATATCAAGATGGCGGCTTCCGCCATCTTGGACTTTTTCACCGTTTATATAAGCGATCCACAAGCCTTAAATAAAAAAAAATTATTTTAGTTCTATCTTAATTTTAGCTTCTACTTAAGGTTTAATGTGTAGACTAGGAATCTAGAAGATATTTTTTCACAAAATTTGAGTATTTTTTTTAAAAGTTAAGATGCAGTCTTCCGCCATATATAATTTTTCTTTCTAATTCAATTTTTTGAGTTCTATTAGGCCAAAACTAATGGTTTTTTCTCTTCTAGGTGCATTTTGTTTTGACTTTTAGTTGCTAATTGCAAATTTAGTTGAATACTTACCGACACGTTCGTCCAAGCTTTAAACAACAAATTAACGGCCATGGGCAAGAAATGTGGCAATCAAAAATAATCTTTTTGATTTAGTTGGTAGAAGTTTGTTAACAATTTAAAACTTGTACTAAATTTATTCGAATCATTGAAGTTTTTATGTATTGCAAATTGCTTGGGTGTCCTTCTCATTAACAAAACCAGATGGCGCCACAAACTAAGCTACTTGATCAATGGTTTAGAAACTTGAAAATTTAATACACTCACTACATAACTTTAATGTAATTATTTCCTAAGAAAATCCAACACTCAACTCTCATTAACAAAAACAGATGGCGCCACAAACTAAGCTACTTGATCAAGGGTTTAAAGACTTGAAAATTTAATACACTCACCAGATAACTTTAATGTAGTTATTTCCTAAGTATTTCCAACACTTTATTGATATTTTACAATAAATTAATGAAACAATAAATTTAAAAAAAAACTATGATCACACAATATATTTCAAATTTGTTTAAAATAATGATTAATATAAATACACAATTTTAAGAATTGCATATTTTTCACAAATTTAACTGTTTCTTTTTAAATAGCAATTCTTTTAGTATAATTTTTTTTGTAAAAAAATGAAGTTAGGTTACATTGATATCGTGAATATCATTATTTTTTTGTTGTTAAAGATCATCAGTCTTATGCCTTTTTTTACGTCTGTCGGGATAACAGGAATTTGTGAAAGTTTATTCTTTTAGAACGTTTTCGCTTCGCTTTTCTTATTTCATACATTTCTTTATCTAAAATTGCCTTTTTTATAAATTTAAAACTCGTACAATAACTGTAAAATCCGCTTATATACATTTAGTAACCATTAAATAGAGAACTCATTGGAAAAGAGCTTTCATATTTTTAATAAATAAAAATTTATAAAAAAATCTGTACTAAATTTATTATAATAATACTTAGAAGAATAGTTATTATAAAACTTAAAGTCAACACATAAATAACACCCTGTATGCGGACTGGTGCGCGTTAAATCTGTTGAGGATAAGCTCAGGTATCGGCATCGTCACTTGACCGTTGTTCTTTGAAACGAGGGTAATCGCCAATGTCGCTCGTTTAACAGTAGTGCGATGTTATTATCAAATAAAACCCATTTTTGGATTAAAAAGTTTTCATTAAAAACCACGGGGATAATTTTGCAAACTTTATTTCGTCTTAGTTCAAATAAATTTTCTTTTTAAACTGTAATATAACCATATATAAGAAAAATGATGTAAATTGAAATAACTAGATAAACCAATTTAAGAACATTATTTAGTGAATTACAAACCAGAAATTGGAATACGTTACTTGGATGGTCGATTATATTGCAATTAATTGAAGTGTGTAAAAGTGAATAATTTCAAGTAAGGAATATCTTAATAATTGGGAATAAAAAATACTTTTAAAGAAATAATGAATTTCAGCTATGCACTTAAAAATGCAAACATTATGGATTGATTTAGCATTTTTGGTTGAATTTATATAGTGCAAAAAAATAAAAGAAAAATTATTTCCAATATTTGGTTTAATTAACTTGGTCGAATACTTCCTTTACAAATTTTATTAGACACACAAAACTGAAATTCATTATGTTTGGAGGTTGGGACTTGTATATAAATAATTGACACAACAGGCAAAACAAGTTTTATTACTGTTTTAAAAAAAATTAAATACCTTCACAATATTCTACAAAAAAAAAAGAACAATAATTACAACAGAATATTTTTTATTATATTGCACTTTTATAATTAAGAAAATAATAATAAATCAACAAATATGCTACCAAACATGTAAAATATAAAAATGAGACATTCTCTCAAAATTATTTACAAACAATACAAGCTCTTTCTCAATACAATAAAATTCAAAATAGTTTTGGTATGTTGCAATAAATCTTAAAATTTAAATGTTCCCTCATTCAAAACAACAAAACATTTTCAATCTGGTAAAATAGGAAAAATTTAAAGACTAGGTAGCAAATAAAATTGCAACTTAAATTTTGCTGGATTATATATAAAATACAGTTTAAATGCTTTTCCAAATATAATAAAATTCAAAACAGTGAAATTATGTAGAATACAAAATTATTTACAAACAATTCAAGCTCCTTCTCAATGCAATAAAATTCAAAATAGTTGTTGTATCTTGCAATAAATCTTAAAATTTAAAAGTTCCCTCATTCAAAACCACAAACCGATTTCAAGCTGGTAAAATAGGAACATTTTAAAGACTCTGTAGCAAATAAAATTGCAACTTAAATTTTGCTGGATTGTATATAAAATACAGTTTAAATGCTTTTTCTAAGTACAATATAATTCAAAACAGTGTAGTTTTGTTGACTACAAATTTTTTTTACAAACAATTCAAGCTCCTTCTCAATGCAATAAAATTCAAAATAGTTGTTGTACCTTGCAATAAATCTTTAAATTTAAATGTTCCCTCATTCAAAACCACAAACCGATTTCAATCTGGTAAAATAGGAACAATTTAAAGACTATGTAGCAATAATTGCATCTAAATTTTTGCTGGAATATAGAAAATACAGTTGAAATGCTTTTTCCGAATACAATAGAATTCTCAACAGTGAAATTATGTTGATTACAAAATTATTTACAAACAATTCAAGCTCTTTCTTAATTTTTTTCAAAATTCAAACAATAGTTTTTGTGTTGCAATATATCTTAAAATTTGAATGTTCTCTCATTCAAAACCACAAAAAATTTACAAACTGGTAAAATAGGAACAATTTAAAGACTCTGTAGCAAATAAAATTGCATCTAAAATTTTGCTGGATTATATATAAAATACAGTTTAAATGCTTTTTCTAAGTACAATATAATTCAAAACAGTGTAGTTTTGTTGACTACAAAAATTTTTACAAACAATTCAAGCTCCTTCTTAATGCAATAAAATTCAAAATAGTTGTTGTATCTTGCAATAAATCTTAAAATTTAAATGTTCCCTCATTCAAAACCACAAAAAATTTACAAACTGGTAAAATAGGAACAATTTAAAGACTGTGTAGCAAAAAAAATTGCAACCTAAATTTTGCTGGAATATATAGAAAATACAGTTGAAATGCTTTTTCCGAATACAATAAAATTCTAAACAGTGAAATTATGTTGATTACAAAATTATTTACAAACAATTCAAGCTCTTTCTTAATTTTTTTCAAAATTCAAACAATAGTTTTTGTGTTGCAATATAACTTAAAATTTGAATGTTCTCTCATTCAAAACCACAAAAAATTTACAAACTGGTAAAATAGGAACAATTTAAAGACTGTGTAGCAAATAAAATTGAAACCTAAATTTTGCTGGAATATATATAAAACAGTTTTATGCTTGATATTACAGTTTAAATGCTTTTCCAAATACATATGATAAAATTCAAAACAGTGAAATTATGTAGAATACAAAATTATTTACAAACAATTCAAGCTCCTTCTTAATACAATAAAATTCAAAATAGTTGTTGTATCTTGCAATAAATCTTAAAATTTAAAAGTTCCCTCATTCAAAACCACAAACCGATTTCAATCTGGTAAAATAGGAACATTTTAAAGACTCTGTAGGAAACAAAACTGCAACCTAAATTTTGCTGGATTATATATAAAATACAGTTTAAATGATTTTTCCAAGTACAATTTAATTCAAAACAGTGAAATTTTGTTGACTACAAAAATTGTTTACAAACAATTCCAGCTCCTTCTTAATACAATAAAATTCGAAATAGTTTTTGTATCTTGCAATAAATCTTATATCTTAAATGTTCCCTCATTCAAACCCACAAAAAAATTTCACACTGGTAAAATAGGAACAATTTAATGACCATGTAGCAAATAAAATTGCAACTTATATTTTGCTGGAATATATAGAAAATACTGTTTAAATGCTTTTTCCAAATACAATAAAATTCAAAACAGAGAAATTATGTTAAATACAAATCGCAAAATGCAGGAATGTGAAATCAGGATTTTTCAGGAACAAAATATACAAGTATATATACAATGTCGAAGTTATCTCTTTTCACAGACACGTAAATGGCTATAAAATGTGTATGTGTGTTGAATTGCCTTTGTGGAATACAGACATGTAAAATGGAAATGAAATATTTTTAGCATGAAAACTCATAGCTTTTTAAAAAAATCTATATAAAACTTATTAGCAAATTTTGTTTAATAGCAGAAAAATTAAAAAAGCTTCAATAAAATTCTCTTTGGTTAATGAAGAAAAAAATATTATTTTCTAAAAATGTACATATTAATATTTAAACTAAAAAACCTAAATGAATTTAAAGTAATTAAAAGTTAAAACTTTGACAAATATTTTAATTTCAATTATTCCAGTTTATTTTACTTTAAATTTAATTCGAATTTATTTTTAAAAAAATACGTTAGAGCGAAAATTTTCAAAAAAATATCCACACAGGTAAAAAAAAATCGAATGTAATGGAAACGAATGATTTACTTAAAAAAATGGTATTACAAAAAATTATTGAATAGTCTTGTAGAAAATTGTTAACAAAAAAATAATAATTTAAATGATACCGCAATATAGATAAATGTATTTTTAATTACTGAATTTGCTGGCAAAGTAATTTGGTTCTTGCAAATTTGGGATTTTTGAAAATAGTTATGGTTTTTGATAAAAAAAAAAAGCGTTCAATAACATATGTAATCTTAAATTAATTGGAAACCAGGCCAAAAATAAAACTTTTAATTGAAAGAAATTTTAATTTTAAATAAATTTATTTTTTAAGCAAACGTGTTTTATTTTCTTAGCACACTGACTGTGGTTACTCTTTGAAATACCTCGATAAAAAAGTAATGAAGAGAATCCAAGCGTTTTGGTTCAAGCTATAATCTTACTGGTGAGGTTGCGTCCTGATGTGGGAAGCTGTACGAATTACTCCGAAATTTTTTTAGAATATATATATTTTTTTAAATTGTTTAATACCGTTCGAAAAGTTTAGGTAGAGTATAGGTTTCAAAAAGAATGAAATTCTTCAGTAGTATGTAACGTTATGTGTAATCCCAAAGCGATTCATTATTGTGCAAGTTGTAAAACTTAGTGTAAATTATAATACAATTGACAGGATAAAATATTCCTTCATTTCAGTATATATGGAAATACGAACAATGGTGGTGTGTTTGAAAAATGCTGGATGTTTTTTTTATTAACCAAATGAATTTAAAAATTTAAATTTAAAAAAAATCTATTTTGCTTGAAATATACTGGTAAAGGGTACTGTAGTGGTGCTGCTTAATACTATTTTTATTTTCTACTGAAGTTCATAAAACTTCAAGAGGTTCAGTTAAAGGTGACTGCTTGATCAATAGCGGTAGACTCCGCATCTATTTGGTATGTGCAGCAAAGTTAGATTTAGTTGCAACTTTGGTATTTACGGTTAAAATTAGAGAACTATTACAATTAACTTAAATTTTGCGTTTGGTTGGTATGTGATTTGTCTTTGGTTTTATCTATCTTTGAAAAACAGTTTAATAAAACCGGTTTTTATGGTTCGGTAAAGCCGATAAACCGGTTTTTGAAACACCGGGTTTTTTTCTGAAAACCGCCGTCCCTAACGTTTCTAATTTGGTTGGCGGCGAGTAGATTAAAATTATAGATTGAAATACGCCTCTTCATAGATGTCCTCAAGAGTTCCATATTTTAATTTTAACCATAATTTGTGCATTTTAAGTGACATTCTACTAGCAATAGAAAAATACTATGTAAAATAATGTTTTTTCTACTTATAGGTTCTAGAAGTTGAGTCCCATTATAGTTTGATGTTCATAAAAGTTAAGTTTGATGTTCGAAGAAGTTAAGCCCCGCAACGGCAACAGTTTGATATTCTGTTAAAAGTGACTGCTATAATAACAGTGAATTCTGCATTTATTTGCTATGTGCTACAACTATAGATTTGGTTACAACTTTTTCATTCATTGTTAAAAACGTAACCATTATAATTAACGGAAATTTTGAGTTTGGTTGGTATGTGATATATCTTTGGCTTTAGCTGTTTTCTCAGTTATTTATTCCTTTTTGTTTAATAATTCTTCTGAGCCAAAGAATATTAAAAATACATTTAAGTAAAATTCAAAGTTGTTGCGTAATTAAGAGTTGAAATATGCCGATTTCCTTAAGAGTCCCATATTTTAATTTCAAGTATACTTTTTGCATTTGCAGTGACATTTTACATGCAATAGAAAAAAGCTTGAAATTAATATCAACGTATTAAAAATTATTCTTTTTTTTTTAGTTGCATTGTTAAAAGGTGAACTTCAATTATGGCCTAATCGACAAAAATATTTTGAGTCAGTCTAAAAATAAAAATAATGTATATGCCATTGGCAGCTATAAAGTAGGCAATAACAGTTGCGACCATTCACCAAACAACAAATGGTGTATAGCAGTTCTATTGGTACACCCAAGTTCCGTTGGCCAAGCGGAACCGAGGCGCGCTCAATAGAACTGCTACTTTGCCCAACCTCAAATGAGGTTTAGAATTGAATGACTTGTTAAAACATTTTGTCGATCAGGCCATTGAAAATAACCTTTGTAGATTTTTAAATTTGATTAGATTTTTTTTTTGTAAAAAAAGAACTGAGAAAAAAATCAAGCCCTCAACAGGAAATTAAACCAATAATAATTTTCTTTAACAGTTGCTATTTTCTAGCTGCTATTTTCTGTTAACTGCTGCTAACTGTTGCTATTTTCTAGATAAAGAGAAACTCCAAAATGGCGGTTTCCGCATCTGAACCCTTGACATACTTAGACATGTTTTGTTTAACGATGGGAATTTTCTTGAAAATTGTGACATTAATTTATAGGTACAAATTTGTTGAACTCTTGAGAACATCTTTTTTTTTTTGTTTTGAGTATTGGAATTATCTTGAAAACTATTATTAAGTAGATTTAGGACATATTTCTTGACTCTTGCATTTAGAAAAAAAAAATCAAATTTCTGCGTCGTAGCAGTTAAAGATAATATATTTTTGACAGGTTAATTATTTTTTCTTGCATAAGTATTGGTTAAATTTTTGGGGAATATTTATTCAAATGTGCCCTTAGAAGACTTATTTTTTAACATATTTTTTCGGTAGTTCAATATTTTGAAACCGACGTATACTTTGCCAGGGCAAAGTTGTTGACATTAGTGCTGTAAAAGGTAGTTTCTTAGGAATGACCTGAACTGACGAACAAAAAATTTATCATTTTTGAAAAATAATTTAATAATTGAAAATGTTTATTACTACCTCGGTTCTTATAAACGGTCCATTTAAATTGATGACTGATTTAACGATTTTTTTAAATACTTTTAATTGTAGAAATATGTTCACATTTAATTTTATTTGGCGTTTAATAATTACTTTTTTCCACATAATAAATGTCGTTTTTTTTAAATAACGCTAAATCTTCGATCCTGTATTTTTTTGTTGTGATTCTTTTATTTGCTGAACTATATTTCTGATATTCCCATGGTAGAGAGAGAGGGGGTGTCGTATTTTTTAAACTGTTGGCCGTTCTTTTTTTACGCAATCGCGTTTCTTTTTGGGCCAAACCAGTCCAAAAAATTATAAGTTTTATCAAGCAGTCACTTTTTCCTCCACATATATTTATTGTACGAACAATTATTGGTTTAATGAAAATTTAAGAAAGTGAAACTTGTCTGTAATAAATTTAAGAATTACAAAAAAAGCATTGGTAATTTCTGTTGGTTATTGGCCATTGGTTGGTCATAGGTCATTTCTGTTGGCCAAATAATTTTTAAAGCATTTTGCTCTTTCCACATGCTTAAAAGGAGATGAAAGGTGTCAGAAGATTGACTTCTTAAACTGTAGGCCAAGTCTATGTTACGCAGAAGCGTTTTTTTTTTTTTTTTGCCAAGTATGCTAAACAATTTTAAGTTTTGTAAAAAAAGCATTTAAATGTTGACCGAGCATGTTTACCTAACGCTACCTACATTTTCGACCCTTTTTTATGATTTTCTTTTATTTGCCGCACTTTATTTCGGATATTCCCCATAGGTAGAGGGAGGGGGGTCTCGTAATGTTTAAACTGTAGGCCATTCTTTTTTACGCAATCGCGTTTCTTTTTGGGTCAAACACGGTTAAATTTAAAAGTTTCATAAAGCATTAACCATCCCAACATTTATTATATTTATGATAATTTTAAAAGGTAACACTTGTGCGTAAATACATTAAAGAATTGAAAAATATATATATTAGTCATTTATGTTTGTGATTCAAAAACAATATTAAAACTGTGTGCGTTTCCCCATGAAAGGGGAGGTTGCTCTTTTTAAACTGTAGGCCAATTCTTTTGTACGTGATAGCGTTTTACCTTTGGCCCAACAAGTTTAAATTGTAATAGTTTAATCAAACAGTAAGCCATCAAATGCCGCTTTAAAATGTAATTGTTCTGATATTTCCATTCTTTTTCGGGGGGGGGGGAAAGGGAGGGAGAGAGCTGCAAATTATTCGTTTATTCCGTCCCTATTAACTGCAGAAAGATGTACACATTTATCTGTATTTAGCTTTAAATAATTACTCTTACATAATGAATGTCATTTTTTTAATAGCGCTAAACCTTCGACCATTTCTTTTTTGTTATGATTCTTTATAGGGAGGGTTTGTCGTAATTATTTTACCTGTTGGCCATTTCTATTTTACACAATCGCGTTTCTTTTTGGGCCGAACAAGTTTAAATTTAAAAGTTTTAAATTTCAAGCAGTAATTTTTTCCTCCACATATATTTACTGCACGTACATTTATTACTTTTACGAAAATTTATTATTTTTCCCATATTTAAGAGGAGATGAAGGGGCTCAGAAAATTGATCTTCTTAGACTGTTGGCCAATTCTATGATATGCAGAAGCGTTTGTTTCTTGGCCAAGTTTGCTAAAAACTTTTAAGTTCTATATAAAAAAATAAACCTTTACATGTTGACAAAGCATGTTTACCTTTTCGTTAGGTTAATTTTCCATATTCTTACAAGGGGAGGAGAGGAAGGCGTTGTAATTTTTTAAATCTTGCCCACCACTTTTTAAAGCAAGTGCGTTTCATTCTGGGCCGAACAACTTTAAAAATTTAATAGTGTTTACAGCAGCACCCCCCCCCCCTCTTTCTCCATTTATTATAAATCAGTAGCGCCCCCCCCCCCCCATACAAATTTATTGACTTTAGCACGTAATTGTAAAATTTGTATTCCAAAAGATTGAACTTTTGGAAATGTTTGCCCCTTTTTTATTATGGCTCATTTTATTAGAGAACATATTCGAAATTAACAAGTAAAGCTTGCACACAATATCATTAAGACTTTAGAAAACATTGATCTTTTCTGTTTGAGATTCAAAACCAACAGTATAGCAATAATTTTTGCAATTATCCAAAAACGAAGGGAAAAGTGTCTTTACTTATTTATTGGCCAATTCTTTGTTGCGCAATAGCGTTTCTTTTTTGGCCGAACAAGTTAAAATTGTAATACTTTTATGAGAGAGTAATCCCCACCCTAAAACAATAAATAATTTCGTTATTTTCTATTCTTAAATTAAAAACTGTAAAGAGCAATATCCGATAGCATTGCAGTTTTCGAAATGTTAGCCCCTTCTTTTCATGGTTCATTTTAGGCCAAACATATTCGCAATTTCTTTCTGTTTTTCCCCCTAGTTTGAAATCATGGAATGAAGATCGTGGTTTAAAAAAGCTGGCCAACTCTTTGTAACGCAATTGCGTTTCATCTTTGGCTGAACAAGTACATATTTTAATAGATTTATCAAACAGTATAAAACCTCGCCTCAAGTAAAATAGTGTTTTAAATAGTTTGCCAATTCTTCTTTTACGCAATAGCGTTTCATTTGTGGTCGAAAAAGAATAAATTTTATTAGTTTTATGAAACAGTAAATCCTTCCCCCAATTATATGAATTGATTTTAATTCTTTCCTTACTTAAATTAAAAATAAAAATTTCAAAATTTGTACTCAACAGGGTTGCAGTTTTAGAAATATTAAGCTTTCTTTTTTATGCTTAATTTTAGGCCAGGCATATTCAAAATTAACAAGTAAAACTTGCACGAAATAGTATTAAGAACTCAAGAAACATTGATCACTTTGTTTGAGATTCAAAACACACACTACTTTTTTGTAATTTTCCAAATATATAAAGAAGATTGTCAATACTTATTTAAAAGTTGGCCAATTCTTAGTTACGCAGTAGCGTTTCTTAATTGGATAAACAATTTAAAATTGCGACAGTTTTATGAAACAATAAAACTCTCCCACAAACATTAAATAATTTCGGTATTTTCTCTACCTAAATTGAAAAAAAAAAATTAAAAATAATAAGAGTGAAGTTTTCGAAATGTTGGTCCTTTCTTTTTGAGGTTCAGTTTAGGCAAAACATATTGTAATTTCCCTCCGTTTATTTTCCCAAAGTTTGAAATTGTGGGATTATTGTAGTTTTTAAATAGTTGAATGTTTAACAACATTGATCATTTCTATTTGAGATTCAGAACCAACAGTTTTGCAATCCTATTATGTTTTTCTAAATAGTTAAACGCAAATAAAAGTGTCAGTACTCACTCATTTAATTGTTGGCCAATTCTTTGTTACGCAATAGCGTTTCTTCTTTGGCCGAACAAGTTAAATATTTTATAGTTTTATCAATCAGTAAACCGCTTCCCCAAACATATTTACTGATTATAGTACTTTCCTTACTAAATTAAATTAAACATAAAAATTGGAAAAAAAATATGTAACAAGATTTTAGTCTAAGAAGTGTTTGCCTTTTCTTTAGGCTTTACATATTCACATTTTTTCCCTTTTCAATACCCCCCCCCCCCCTCCACACACACACACACAACACACTTAAATACGGAAAGGAGGTTGATTCTTTCGTATTTTTTAAATAGTTGGCCATCTTTTTTAAGCAATTTCGTTATCCTTTAGGCCAAATTATTTCAGTCAGAACCTTTTTCCCTAATATATCATACAACCCCAGCTTTGTATCATATTAATTACCATTTAGTATAAACTCAAAAAAAGCCCGGAACAGTGCATTAGTATATTGTACTTTTCGTGCATTTAAATCAGGTCAGATATTGCTTTTCTAGGAGCAAACATAAAATATTTGCCCGAATAATGCATATATCAACCTCTCAGTCATTAGAAACTAAAAGGGAACAGACATAAAAATAGCGGCCCCAAAATATACATAATTTCCCTCCCTCCCTAAACTGGAAGTCTGGAACTGGTGATAAAGTGTATGGTAATTTATTTTGAATTTCCGATTATTTTTTTAATTGAATTACCTAGATCATGAGTCCAGAATTACCTAGTTTATGAAGACACATAATTTCCCTCCCTGGGCATCTGGAACTGGTGTTTTAATGTATTGTAATTTCTTTTGAATTTTCGATTACCTTTTTAATTGAATTACTTAGTTCATGAGTATTCTATAAAGCAGGTTCCCTCTGGTTTATAGTGGTACCACTACGTTGTAAGTGTGAGTTGAGGAAAATTTTCCGTACTTCAAATTGTAAAATTTAATTTTTCGATCCCACAAAATTATTCATGTAACTTATTAATGAAACTGGCTAATCCTTTCAGGGACTTCAACGTACACAATGGTAAAAAGCATGCTCACCAGTTTTTGTTTTAATACATTATGTTTTGGTCTTTTTTTAATACATTATGCCGAGTCTTCTGACCAAATTTGTTAAGATATTTTTATGTGGTCCATTTTTATAAGAAGTGTACGAAACGGTATGTCATGACAATTTCCTTTTTTTTTTAAAATTCGTCTTTGACCTCACGTTTTATTGTATTTTCAACCGTGAAAAGTGTACAATATGAAGAACCTTTTGGCCAATTCTATTTCAAGAGAGATGTTCTTCTTTAGCCAAAAATATTTAAACGACTTGTAAGTGTTTGGGGAAATCTTACTTTTTTTACTATTTCATTTGTTTATGTATTTCTACTGTGGCCCATTATATATAAGAGCGGCATTCTTGAATTTCATTTTTAAGGGTATGAATGATGCATAAGTTATGCATCATTCATACCCTTATGCAGCATAACGGTAAACCGTTATGCAGCATAACGGTAAATGCTAAGACAGCTGGCAAAACAGTTTTTAACGTATTCTGCTTTGGTTTAGATTTTAATCTTTTAGCTTCTTTTTAAGTGTTTGGACGCAATGCGAAAAAGCTAAAGTCTTTTCATTTGATGATTTGAGGGTGCATGTTGCTAAAACAATTTAGGGTTCTAGATGTGGAACTCATCGTAGAACTGGTTATGCAGATATATTTATCTGAGTTTTGGAACAACCTATTAAAATACGTAAAATAATGTGTTTTTTCGTCCCTCTTATTTTTATAAAAATGAAAAATTGTTATCATAAAAAAAATGAAAGTAAAACTGTTCGATATTTCTTTTCAAGATATTCTTGTAAGACCGTTTGTTTACAAAAGCGACGTTGCATTTTTAGCGATCTTTTTAAGTGTATTCCAAATTTGCAAAACCAAAACCAACAGCTTGATAGTGATAGGGTAGAACATTTAACTCTTACATGTTCTTATTACTGTACGATACTGGAAAATTACTTATTACTGTACGATACTTTAAAATTACTTATTACTGTAAAGAAAAAATATATATTTTTCCAAAAAAGGAGACCCTTTTTAAACATAAGGGAATCAAAAATAAAAGGATGATTCGACGAGGCGGAACATGGGTTGTTTGTGGGATAAAATAACAAATGCTCGGTGTAGCTGTGATGCCCTCATAGGCTAACTGATTGTGAAAGGTTAAGTTGATGGCTAGAATAGTGATGAGTCTCAAAACCATTGAAAAGTGTCTAATTAAACTTTGTACATGCATATATAGACGGTTCCCTTTATATAACTATCACCGATGGATGGGGGAGGGGTTCTGGTGTGCTTTTCACTTTTTAAAATAATACCCCGCAACAAGGTAAATTCATAGCAAGAACTCTATAGCCTCATAACTTCACCATGCAATTTTGGAGGCCCTTGAACGTGTAAAAGGTTTTATCTTCTGGAATAATCTGAGATAAATGGTATTTTTTTCCGTAATTAATAGATCTGTATGACGATAAAATTCAGCAAATTGCAGAAGCAGTAATCAGGAATCATGGATCCAGTTTATTCGTCTATGTCATAGATACAACAAGAAAAAAAATAGCTATCCGTATAGTTTAAAAACCGGTACAGGAAAAGTCGGCATTCTGGGGTATACATCAAGGAGCCATTCTTCGGAGGGTATCTTCTCAGGTTCTGCTCGCCTTAGCAACCTACAGACCAAATGTGCTGAACAAAAAAATCCTCATAATAAAAAAAACATGACGCGTGTATATATTAAATGGTACACGAAATTTTCGTCGTGGTACGAAGTTCCAACTACGTACAACGGCGCGATATAGTTGCGTTTTCCTCGACCGTGGTTCTAAAAATGGGACATGTCGCCAACAACAATTTTGCGGCTCAAATCCAGTATTAATTCAGTTGAAACGAAAAGTAACTACACGCAGCACTTTTTTTATATTGGCATTGAAATGTTTACATCAATGGTACATACTATGGCAAAATCCTCAGTGCTGAAAGTGCGGGTAGACACGGGGTGACGCGTCACCCCACTTTTCAAGAAAATGGCCATCCATCCCCCCACTTCTTATATCTCTCAAATACATAATCCATTGAGGGGGGGATGGGCATGGCATTCTAATTGAAGGCATCCCCCCACTTATTTTTTTCCCACTTTCTCCGCTGAAAATCCTAAAATGTCGTTTGTTAAAGTGAATAAGTCAACAAACAACAACAAAGTTTTGACTTTAGCATTTTCAACAAAAAGTGGTTTATTTAAGTTATAGTACTTTTTTGCACAGCAATTTTTTTTCTTGTTTCAATATTTTTTCAAGAAAGAGGCGTTTCATTGCACTCAAGGGACGGTGCAGCCCAATGGTTTACGGAAACATATCACAAAGAATAAATTCAAAGATTCTAATCTCGTCTTTCGATACCGATTTCTCACCATTCTATAAACGGATTGAGCAGAACAAAAAGAGAAAGCCGCTACTACATAAAGCCGTGTAATTGGGATTGATGCACGTTAAGTCTGTCGTTATCCATAGTAAAGACGCCTCGTACATTGTTGATCAAGAAGTCAAAAAGATGCAAGTAAAAAATATACTTTTCCACCGACGACAAGTTACATTCCACTCCAAGGCGGGTGTCTTCCAGTGGTTTGAGAAATCACGCCACAAAAGGATACCCTCAAAGGTTTTATCTTCGTCTTCAACATTCTTTAAAGGGATTGTGCGGAACAAAAAAAAGTCTGTCAATAAATAAAGACGTATAATTGGGGACTGATGCATGTAAAATCTGTCGTAAACCAAGCTTCCGGCGATTTGTACAATGTTAACCAGTGTCTCAGGGACCCAGAAACAATCAACAAGATGAAATTTGAAAATGGATTTCTTATTCTTCTACGTGAAAGTACAAGATACTGTATCTGCATTCGAAATGTTATTACTCTACAAAGGCAGTTTCGGGATTTTTTGGAAAAAAATGTTTTTGAGCACATAATTCAAAATACGCATAAATTAACATTTTATTTCAGTGCACATGTCGTGAAAATGAGATGATATTCCAAATTGATGAAGCTTTATGAAAAAATATCGTCCATTCTTAATTTACTTGCTTTGTTTAGAAGTTTGTATGAGTGTGGTTTGATGTTTATGTATATGTGTATTGGTTTTGTGTTTGTAAGAGTTAGTTTGTGTGAATGTGCTTGCAAGTTTTTTTTTTTTTTTGGTTCCTTAGTGTTTGTCTATCCAAGGGTACTTGTGGAAATGGTATTTACTTAATTATCTTAGTGTGAAATATGATTAAAGCTATTGCTATTGACTTTATTGATATATGTACATATTTAGTACTTGACGAAATATAATGTTTGGTAGTTTAAGTATTTAGGACTAAGCTACCTTGGTAACTAAAGAATGGGGTTTTTGCATCAGTCTGACCGATTAACCAAGAACATATGTTACAATGATTTCCATTGCCAAAGGTCTAGTAAGCTACAGTAGTTGCAACAGGCCTTAAGTTTTCCAATAAATGTTTCAGTAAAACTGCCAAAACTTTTAATTTTCTTGATTATTAAATTTCGATGTTACCAACACATTTTATACGACGTCATAAAAAAAAATACAGAATTAAAATCTTATTTCACAAAATCAAGCTACTTTAAAATTTCAAAAGCTGAATTTCAAGAAATTTCATGAATTACTACTTAATATTTTCAAAATATATATATTTTTTCAAACTAAATATATATTTTTTGTTTAATATATATTTTGTATTTACAACTCTACTTATACCAAGTTAGCAAAACAGCGGAGCTTAAATTTAAGCATATTTAAAACTATTTTAAAAGCATATAAAGGTGAACTTTATTTTTAGTTGTTCAAGGAGCTCAAATCAATCTTCTTTGACTTGTTCAAAATGCTTATGACTCTGTGTTTATTCTACTTAATTTCACGTATTCCGCGGATACGTGAAATTAAGTCATATTAATGATGCGTATCCCGCGGAAATACACATCCTTAATATGCATGTACTTTAACAAGAAAAAAAACCAGTTCTAAGACATAAAATGAGTTACAGGAAATTGGACCCAATTTTAAACAAATTCAAACAGAACAAATGGCTTGATTATATTTTCCAGCCTCAGTATTTGATGGTCGAATCACACAAGTGAATTCAATAATGACTCCTCAACTTTATATGCGATTAAAGTCGTTTCGAATACGTCTTGCTTAGTCTAAGTATCTAACCTAAAACTAACACATAACTAACTAGTATAATGCATAGAAATACATAAACTAATCAACAAATAACCATTTTGCTAAGTTGGTGAAAGGGAGTTATAATGAGGCTAATAAATGTGTTTGAATTTAGTCAAAAGAAAAAATTAAAATTTATTAAATGTTTTATAATAAAAATGCATAATAAGAGCTCAGTTTTGGTGAAATAAGAGTTATTATTATTTTGTAAGGAATGAGGACGAATTCGGTAATTCGTTTTAGAGGAAGCCTCTATCATTGTGTGAGCAATGGGCAATGGCTCAGTTGATTGTAAAAGAATGAGCATGCTTATTTCTGAAAAAATTTAGAAATTAAATCATAAACCAATGACTCCCCTATGCTTATGCGCAATGGCAATGATTTTTTTGCAAAAAAAAAAGCTTTAAAATTTTTTGTTGTATTACAATTTAGGGGACCCCTGTAAGGGGCCCAATGTAAGGGGTCTGTTCCCAATGACTGTGAAAGTTTGATAATGTTATTAATGTATTATAATTTAGGGGTTCCCTAATAAATAGGGCTCCAATACACACAGCACACACAATGACAATAACGACTGTGAACGAATGCAAATGTTTTTTTTTTTTTTTTTTTTTTTTTTGCAATGAATTTTAGAATGTTGGGAGCCTTAAATTTAATGGGTCCCCTTTGTATGTGAGCAATTCGCCTGACGATTGCGAAAGTAAGAACGTTAATGTTTTTTAAGTATGAGGATGTATAAGGCCTATGCATACTGCTAGTGTTGATAAACAAAGTATGAAAATGTGCAATCTCTGTAGCGAAGTTTAGAATGTCGAGGGATCTTAACCAAAAAGGTCTCCTGGGCCCCTGTGGAATGGTTCTCATGATTGTGAACGTAAGAAAGCTTGAATTTTTTTTAATGTGTTATAATAAGGGGTAGGGCTGGGGAGCCCAGTCGGTTAGGCACTCGCCTGGCATGCGAAAGGTGTATCATGAAGGTGGTTGTTTGGTAAAATTCCACTAGCTTTATTTATTTTATAGCAAAAACATTAAATATTGAATGCAGATAATATATCTTGTACTAGAAACGAAAATTTAAATGAAAATGCAGGTTTGTCTAAAAGCATTAAAAATTATAAACTGAAAAAAAAAATCTAAATACTTTCAGACTTTGCATCATAGTTATATTAACATTCGTTTAATTGTGTTGATTATACAAATAAATATTTATGTCCTTGTACTGTTAAGACCTCTTTGGGAGCTCTTGAAAAAAGGATAACATTGGAGATAAAAAAAAAATGTTGAATAATAGATTGTACCAACAAATGTGTACCATTCATGTAAACATATATGTCATTAGTGCCTTAAAATAAGACTTTTAGACTTGAAATGCATTACACACAGGGCTTTTTCTAGGAAAACTCCGGCTATCGACACAACTATTTGGGGGGCCCCTTTACTTTAAAAATGTTGCATATGATTTCCAGTAATGATGACCTATGTATCAAACTTTTGCTGCAATTGTATTGCCTTTCTTATAAACATTGATCAAAACAATCACGTTAGGTCAATTTCTCAGTCAAAATCGAGCAAATAAAACAAAGTGGAGTATCATAAGTGTTTTAGTTTACTGATATTTTGGAGATTTACAGCATTTAGCAAAATAAAAACTGAAATTTTGGGGGCCCTAAAGTTTGGAGGCACTAGGCCCGGGCCTAACGAGCCTTGTGGAAGAACAGGCCCTGATTACACATAAACATTAACTTCATTAAAATTAAAGCACAATATCAGTCCTAACTTAACATATTTAAGTAATTTTTTTAAAAAAATTACTGAAAAGTAGCCCGCTTAAACTGATTTTTGAAATATAGTTCAATTTGGGCAAAATGTTAATATTCGGTTCGTTTTAAGTTTGCTACAGTATCAAGACTTGCTTATATTCTTACTTTGCGTTTTTTTTAACGAATCCATTTAAAACGATTTCCCATATCAAGCTGTTGGTCTCGATGTAGCAGTTTTCAATACTAGTCGTCATAAAATTTGATTTCAAAATCGCCCTTTTACCTCCCTGTACACGTAAAACTTCAAATTCTCATTAGTAATTCAACAACCTATTGTATTACATTTTATTCTCTCCAAATTGAAGCTATTGGTCCAATTTTTATTGCAATTGCATTTAAATTGTTTTCCTGCTTCAAATCCGTTGGCAATGTTTAACCAATAAAAGTTTTTGATTCAAGTTCCCATTAAATTATGATTTTAAAAAATTAACTTTGCTGTATTGTTGCACAACTAAATTTATTTTTATTTCTTATTTTTATCGCATTGCATTCCGCTTTTAAAATTTATCCTTTAACTTACAAATTTATTTTACTAAATCTTATGTTTTACTAAATCTTATCTAAGTATTATGTTGGAACAAAACGTAAAATACTGACGTTAATAAATTGAGAATAAACAGTGCTAGTGAAGCGAATTTTAATAAATAGAGAGAGACCTGATTTAGAATACTCATAAACGAAGTAAATCGGTTTGTACTGTGTCATACCCTTGTACAATGAACAATGAAGCTTGTATATCAAAGCATCTATTTTCTCAATACAGTCATTAATGCATCCCCCCCCCCACCCTCCCTTGGGATCCTGACTATACTTCCTGTCTTAAAACCGATTTTCAAAACTTTTTGAATCGTGAAGGGTCATTCCGGTGACTAACATTATTGTAAAATTATTTCCAAATTATGATACTATCCTGGTTGTCTCAAGTCTCTTAACAAACAGATTCGGAATGAATGAAGATAAAAAGCAAATACAAAAGAAAAAAAATCTATCAGTCCTACTAAATTACAAATTTTCAGATATCAGCATAAAATACTGAAATGGAATGGGACAAATTTACAGAAATCAGCATAAAATACTGAAAATGGTAATAGCCCGTATCAGGCTCCAAACATATGGGAAGCTAACTGCAATCCCCCTCCCTCTATCCCGTCCTCCCACGGGTTGCAGAAAACTTACAGAAATCAGCATAAAATACTGAAATTGAATAGGACAAATTTACAGAAATCAGCATAAAATACTGAAATGAAATAGGACAAATTTTCAGAAATTAGCATAAAATACTGAAATGGAATAGGACAAATTTACAGAAATTAGCATAAAATACTGAAATGGAATAGGACAAATTTACAGAAATTAGCATAAAATATTGAAAATGGTAACAGCCCGTATCAGGCTCTAACCATATGGGAAGCTAACTGCGATCCCCCTCCCTCTATCCCGTCCTCCCACGGGTTGCAGAAAACTTGCAGAAATCAGCATAAAATACTGAAATTGAATAGGACAAATTTACAGAAATCAGCATAAAATACTGAAATGAAATAGGACAAATTTACAGAAATTAGCATAAAATACTGAAATGGAATAGGACAAATTTACAGAAATTAGCATAAAAAAATGAAATGGAATAGGACAAATTTACAGAAATTAGCATAAAATATTGAAAATGGTAACAGCCCGTATCAGGCTCTAACCATATGGGAAGCTAACTGCGATCCCCCTCCCTCTATCCCGTCCTCCCACGGGTTGCAGAAAACTTGCAGAAATCAGCATAAAATACTGAAATTGAATAGGACAAATTTACAGAAATCAGCATAAAATACTGAAAATGGTATGAGTCCGTATCAGCTCCAACCATATAGGAAGCTAACTGCAACCCCCCTCCCTCCCGCCCTCCCACGGGTTGCAGAAAACTTTCATTCTCTAAAGCTAATTCCATATTTTAACTTCATTAAGGGGCTTTGACACCCCCACACCTTGATTGGATTTGCTAATGGTAGATGCGCGGGAAGAGGATTAGTTCCCGGGAAAAAAGGGGAAAAAGCATGAAGATATGGAATATTTTGTTTCCCTTTTTTTGAGTCATAAAATATAAAATAAAATTTTCGTTGCCACTTTTGATTTATTTTTGAAAAGTTATTGTTTTTTTTTAAATAAAATTTTAATTCCAGTGTAATTCTTTCGATAGTTAAAATTCAAAAACCTGGAATGTCGACCACGATGTTGAGAAAGGTTTCGACATTTTTTTGCTCTTAATTTTTTTACTCGTTTTTGGTGGAATTTTTAAATGTAAGTAGATGTTCTCATCAGAAACCAATCTTACGGAAGGCTATCTGCGATCTCCCTCCCCTCCCTCCCACTGATCGCAGATTCGCAGAAAACTTCCATTCTCAAAAGCTATTTCCATATTTTAACTTGGTTAAGGGGCTTCGACACCACCACACCTTGATTGGGTTTGCTAATGGTAGATGCGGGAAGAGGATTAGTTCCCGAAAAAAGGGAAAAAAGTATGAAGATATGGAATATTTTGTTTCCCTTTTTTTTGTATCATAAAATTTGAAATAAAATTTTCGTAGCCATTTTGATACTATTTTTGAAAAGTTATCGTTTTTTTAATAGAAAATTTTAATTCCAGTGTAATATTTAAGTTAGTTAAAATGGAAAAACCTGAAAAGCTTGAAAGGTCGAACTCGATGTTGAGAAAGGTTTCGACCATTTTTTGATCATTATTTATTTACTCGTTTTTGGAGGAATTATAAATGTAAGTAGACGTCCTCATCAGAAACCAATCTTACGGAAGGCTATCTGCGATCCCCCCCCCCCTCCCTCCCACGGATCGCACACTACCTCCGTTCTATCAAACAAATTGCTTAAATTCATTAATCGATCGTCAAGGGTCATTTCAGTGACTAACAGCGTATAATTCTTAACACATCAACAAACTATATTGGTTGTATCATGACAAACATACTTATGAATAAAAATAAAAAGCAAAAAATTAACAATTTCCTTTAATTTTAATTCACTTTTTTTATCTTAAAAAATATTCCTTTACATGTATTTGTGTCGCTTTTTTAAAAGAGAAAATTACGTGAATAAAAAAATGGTGTAGGCCTGTATCAGACTAGACTATACGAGGGGGACTGTCAATTTAATTAAAGAAATCAGCATAAAATACTGAAAATGGTATGAGCCCGTATCAGGCTCCAACCATATGGAAAGCTAACTGCAACCCCCCACCCTCCCGCCCTCCCACGGGTTGCAGAAAATTTTCATTCTTTAAAGCTAATGCCATATTTTAACTTCATTAAGGGGCTTCGACGGGGGCTTTTTTAAAATAAAATTTTCGTTGCCACTTTTGATTTTATTTTTGAAAAGTTATTGTTTTCTTATATGAAGTTTGAATTCCAGTGTAATATTTAAGTTAGTTAAAATGGACAAACCTGAAAAGCTTGAAATGTCGAACTCGATGTTGAGAAAGGTTTCGACATTTTTTTGCACATATTTTTTTACTCATTTTGGAGGAATTATAAATGTAAGTAGACGTCCTCATGAGAAACCAACCTTACCGAAGGCTATCTGCGATCCCCCCCCCCCCTCCCTCGGATCGCAGACTTCTAAAAACCAATTTCCTTAACTTCAGTAATCGTGAAGGGTCATTTCAGTGACTAACAGCGTATAAACATTAACATATTATCAAACTGTATATTGGTTGTCTCATAATAAACGTATTCAGAATGAATGAAAATTAAAAGCAAAAAAATAAGAATTTCCATTAATTCGACCTTATTTTTTTTTCTTTAAAAAATTCTTTAACGTATTTGTGTCGCTTTTTTAAAAGTTTTTTCAATAGGAGAAATTTACGGAAATCATTAAAAAGCACTGAAAATGGTAAGGGCCCGTATCAGGCTTTTTTTTTTTTTTTTGTAATTTATAAACTTTCCAGTCCAATTTTCGTTGTTATTTGCTACAATTTTTTACTGGAATTGTTCTCTATCTTGCCACCCTGCCATTTGTTACAATCTTTCTGAAGTTGTTGTTTTTTTAAATTAAGTTTTATTTTCATTGTTACGCTAGATTTACGCTAGTTAAAAAGGGGAAAAAAGAAAAACGTGGAATGTTGACAGCGATATTTGAAAGGTTTGAACATTCTTCTACTCGTGTAATATTTTGAGATGTAAGTTTTTTAGTAGGATTTTTTTGCTGAATTATAAATGGTAACAGAAACCAACCTTCAGGAAGGATATCTGCGACCCCCCTCCCCTCCCTCCCTTGGATCGCAGACTACTTATGGTCTCATAACCCCAATTTAGACCATTTCTTTAATCGTGAAGGGTCCTTCCGGGGACTTACAGTGTATAATTATTACCAAATTATGTAACTATACTGGGGGTTTCATGTCAAATAGATGTAAAGTGAATGAAAATAAACAGTTTTTTAAAAAAACTTATATTGATTCTACTCAATTTTGTTGCGGGTTAACTTTAAAAAAAAAAAAACTTTTAGGTATTTGGGTCACTTTTTTTCAGGTTTCAATAGGAGAAATTTACGGAAATCAGAAAATACTAAAAATGGTAAGGGCCTGTTTCAGACTTTAACCGTACCGGAAGCTACAAGCAATCCTCTCCTCCCCCCCCCCCCCTACTAATCGCTGGCTGCTTGACTTCCACTCCCATAGCCTATTTTCAATTTTTAACTTCTTTAAGATGCTACGACAACCTCAAAATTTGTCTACTCATGTGCGTCTTGAAATTTACAATTTATGTTTTTTTTAAGTAGGGTATTTAGTTTATTCATAAATGTAACCAACCTTCAGAACGGCTATCTGCGACCCCCCCCCCCCCTCCCTCCCGCGGATCGAAGACTACTTATGGTCTCTTAAACCATTTCCTTTCATTAATCATGAAGGGGCATTTCAGTGGCTAATTATTAATAAATTATCAAATGTATAATTGGGGTCCAATGACTAACAGTTTTATTATGAATGAAAAAAAGTATTTTTTTTTTCCTATTTTACTTAAATGTGTATGCGTGAGCTTAAAAAAGTAAGTTAAAGATTTATTTGTTCTGAATTATTATGAAAAGAAAAAAATCAGGTTAAGCGAGTACAATTCAAAGTCGATGAAAAAATTATATTCTTCATAAGTATCGAAACGAGATACGTTTTTTAAGTAAATTAAAATTATAAGGTTTTTTTTGTAATAAATTGAAATTTAAATAATAAGTTCATTTTTTAAATAAAAATTTTCTTAACACACCACCATTCGGATCGCGTCGCATATTTCGCAATCAATTTTAGCTGTAAATATTTTTAATACCTTTTAAAATATTACGAATTTAGTTTTTTTTTTTCTAAATAAAAAACTTCGTTAACGTCTTTTTAATTTGGTAGGGCTTAATAACGAGTAATGAACTAATACAAACAACAAACGTTTGTGCAAAACTATAATATTTTTTGCTATTGTATTCGTTTGAATTTACAATTGTTAAAAAAATAAATAAATAAAAAGATTTGGTAACCGAATATATCGCATACTTAGTCTTTCGGTATAACATAATGCTTAATAAGTGTTCGTTTACAATAATATTTGCTTCCACAGAAATAGCAAGGTTTTAGATTAAAAAAAAATAATTATATGACTTTTGGTGCACATAAAAGAAAATTGGCCTGGTTTCTGCATTAAAATAAATTTTCGGCTAATTTAAATTTAGTTGGCTCGAAAATTTAGTAAGTTGAAAAAATAACTGAAGAAAAATTCAACATTTCTTTCATAATTGTGTACGATAAGCATATTTGAAAGAAAAAAAAAAGGTTTCATTATTGACGAAGCATCTTTTAATTTAAAATTTTAATGAGAATAAAATTAATCGAATTGAAAAAAAAAATAACACATAAAAATAATTTTAAGTTTATACAAAAAAGAGTGACTAGTTTCTAATTCAAATGAATTAAATTATTTTAATTTTTAGGATCACTGGCTATTATTGTCAAATGATTAGTTTTTAAATTGCCTCTGTGGATATTTGAACTAAAAGAATTTTTTTAAAAAAAGTGGAAAATATTTTTCTAATCAAAAATTTTTTCATATAAAACTAGATCGTCATTCATTACGCCATTTTACATGCCTGTTTGTAAAAAGTACTTGATATTTCCAACCAGTTTAGTTTTTCAGTCTGTGAGTCAACAATAGTCCGGGGTTTTTATCCGTAAGTACTTCACAGATGTTGCTTTATAACTTAGTTGCCTACTAACCTATCTACTTCCTTGCAAAATTGTCCGATAAGTAGAGAAGTGGTGCTTAGATAAGTAGAAGAGGCAAAGAAGAGGTGTAGAAACTCTTTATGATGTGGGTTCTGAAACGAAATCAAAAGTAAATCTAAGAATTTGTTTTCATTTCACATGATAACAATTAAGTATGCAATAGTAATGTATGTAAGGTAAGGATTTTTTTTTTGTGTCAAAAGCTCTTGCCAATTTATGTAAAGCTTATGGCAATGTATCACTAAATATGCAAAATTTTCACGACAACTTTTTCAATTTATTATTTATTAATATGATATCGGCAGCTTAAAAAATATCCCCATTAGAGAGAGTGCGCATCGAAAAAATGCTTCAGCGTCCCAACGTTGAGTACGATGACATCCTTAACGGTTGCGTTATGCTCAGGTGTCGGCTTGTCGAATGGCTTTGACACCCATCGCCAATAGCAACCGTGTAGATCTAGTGCGACCAGGGCCTGCCCTAGGAAAACCCGGACTATAAGCACTAACCTATTTTTGGGGCCCCTTTACGGAAAATGTTTTGTATGATTTCCAAAATGATGATGGTGCAACATTGACATGTGTATCAAATTTTGCTACAGTTTTATTGGCTGCCTTATAAATATTGATAAAAAATCCAGATAGACCAATTTCTCTTTCATAACCAAGGAAAAAAACCAAGGGAAGTATCAGAATTTTTTTTAGTTTTCTGATATTTTGGGGATTTACGGCATTTACTACAAAAGAAACTAAAATTTAGGGCCCCTAAAATTTGGGAGGCCCGGTACTAACAGGCCTTATGGAAGAGCAGGCCCTGAGTGCTACAATAATTCGAACTTGCCTTTTTTTTTGGCCCCCCCAGTGGCCGAGAGGTGTAAGCGACGAGCCTCTCACCTAGATGGCCCATACTATAGACGTATTCGTGCTGATGGAAAGAAAAATCCTCTGAAAAACCATAGGGGTATCAGCGATTTACGTGCTCGTTAAATCTATGTAGGTGAAAGTCCCGATTGGTGGCGTCAGCGTACGATGTCGCTCGAAATTTCGATAAGTGCCCGTTCAGATTTAAGGACTCTCTTGGGAATTTCACATCTTGAAAATCGTAATGTTATTCCTATGGAGAATATTTGCAAGTCAATTACCGCCACAATTGTATTAAAAGGTTACTAGTTTCTTGTATCATTGTGAAGAACGAAAGGAACTAAAAAGATTAAACTAATTTGTTTTGTGAAAATCACATATTTAGTATTTTTAGTAATTATTTTAAAATTAGAACTTAATGCTTACTCCATTTTTTACTAATTTCAAATTTTTTTTAAAAAAATACTAAATATGTGATTTTCACAAAACAAATTACTTTTAGCCTTTTAGTTCCTTTCGTTCTTTACAATGATACAAGAAACTAGTAGCCTTTTAATACAATTGTGGCGGTAATTGACTTGCGACTATTCTCCATAGGAATAACATTACGATTTTCAAGATGTGGAATTCTTAAGAGAGCCCTCTTGAAGAGATTGGAAATAGGCAGCCGGAAACGGTTACTTTTCTTACTTTTAGGGGCAGCTTGCTCTATTCTTACCTCAATTTTGCCTTCGAGCAGCCAGCCTCTGGCTTCGCCTGAGGGCACCCACTCTTTGAACTGGCACATCGGGAAGGAATCGGCAACCGAGCCTTCGAAGAGCAGCCGGAACCCTGGGGGAAACAATAGGTCGGATTGAAGCATAGAAATGAGATTACAGTAATGCACACACACAAAAAAACAAGTAGGCTTGTAAGAAAATCTGTCCCTTAGCCCGCTTCAGCGCAACACTTTTGTTCAACAGAAAAAAAAAGGCAGCAAACACAGTATTGATTATATACATACCATACCACTAAATATTTACAAGCGAAACTCGGCAAGTTTCGATTTTTTTTCCGAAAATTCAATATTTTTTTTAGCGTTTGTAAATCATTTAATAGTCAAAAAATAAATAGAAAATATTTCATTATCAACATACAATAAATGAATCACTTTTTTGAATACGTTTGATGTCATTCCAAACTAATTTATGTAGCAAATAGATATTTATGCTACTAGTGCGAAAAGTAATGCTTTTTAAAACAATTGGATTTTATTTCACGAGCGAGGTACGAGCGAGTGAAATAAAGACACGTGTTTTAAAAAGTTTACTTTTCGCACGTGTTTCATTCACTATTTTTTATAATTGCGTGAAAAAAATCAAATCTCATAGGTTCAAAAATAATTCACGTGCTAATTAGACTAAAATAGACTAAGAGATGTCAAGGAAAACAACCAATGATCTCGCAGTTCGGAGCGCGTGACGCTATAAAAAAAACCAATAAGCGTGTTTCAACATTTTGTCAAAGAAAGCAACCAATGAACTCGCAGTTCGAAGGGCGTGACTGAAGAAATATTCCAATCGCGAGAAAAAAAATTCATTGATTCAAAAATAATTCACGCGCATAATATTTTTAAATACAGCAGATCGATAAATCTTTGGATTTTATGAGTATTATCAAATCGAAATTTTACTTGAAATGTTGGCATCTTATAAAAAGAGTGCGACAAAGTCTTTTTTTCACTGCTTTTGGGAGAAAAAAGTACTTTTTTTCACTGTTTCATAAAGTCTAGCTTTGTGCAAGCGTCTGATATTGAAATTATAATGTAAAAGTCGGCTTTTTTTCACGCAATTATAAAAAATATTTTTTTGAATTTATTATTTAAAAGAAGTGTAGGTGTTTGTCGAGCGTAAGGAATTATATGGTTAGTTTGGTTGAAAATAATGTGTCACACTAAAACTACACATGGGGTTGCTGAAAGGAGAATTATAGTTAATTCCTGCACTCTTAAAAGTAAAAGGGTAAGTGAAATCCCCACCAGAAGGAGAAGTGCATTTTCGACACTGGAAAGGAGTGAATATTAACTCAGACTGAGTTAAAATCACTCGTTTGGAGTGATCCTGTCGGGGGTTTAACACAGAAAGAATCCACTCCTTTCGGGGAAGTACATTTTCAAGACTGGAGGTGTGAAAATTTACTCAGACTAAGTTAAAATCTCTCGTTTGTTTTAAGAGTTTGTTTAACCTCGTTGAACGCTATAATTTTTAAAAAAAATAGCTATGCAATAAGAGTGAGCCCTTTGGAAGTTCAAACTGCCTTTCACCTGAGAAACTGTTTCTAAATTTCAAAGAAATTTTCGCCTGTAAAAGCAATGAATAGCCAAATACAGAAACTAAGGCTCACACCCAAAATCTTCCTTGCCTTTTTTTCGTTTTACGAGTGATAGTTTGGACTCTTCTAAAACGTCATAGATGTCAAAGAAAGTGATAGGAGGATTATATGAATGTGAACCCACTGAACTGATCTGAACCTCTGGAAGGAGCATCCCATGAAAAGCTGGTGAAGCTTATTTTTGGTTCACTTGGCTACAGTTTTAGGGAGAATATGTGACACATTTGGCATGAATTCGCTGATCACAATTGTCACTTGACATGACAGTTTGCATTGGATGTTGTCAGTAGCTCGCCAATAGTATACTCTATATATAATAGTATAATAGTATGGAATTTTTGTTTGAAGATTGTTCCTGCAATTCTATTTTATTAAAAGTACATGTTTCCGAAACTTCAGAAAGCAATAACATATAAATTTTCTGTTTAAAAAATTATTTAAAAAGTTGGTTTAAAATGCCTTTTTCAACATGTAAAGTATAGGATTGGTGGAAAAAGTTGGGTTGCTCTTACAGGGTTACCGGGCTTCAACGTTATTATTGGCGAGCGATTCGATGCTACTCCCAGAGTTTCGGTTCAGTTCTGTGAGTGAACCCGAGTGTAATAGTGTAATGTGTAACTCAACCCAAACCAGAATTCAAAATAACGGTAAATGCTGCTTACCGCAGAACTTCTGGGAATTCTTTGAGTTCGATGTCTGGCTCCTGACGCCAGGCTTGAGAAACGAACTCCATTCTAAATTGACGTTCAAAATTACTAATGTTTTGTTGACTTTCAGGGTTATGTAGTCTGTAGTTCGCCAATCTCTCTGGCCTCTTGTAAGGTTTTCTGGTGGTACCTCTGATGTTTTGGCCTGTGTGAGAAGAAAATGATTTTAGTGTTGGTAGGTAGGACATGTATTTTCAGGTTTGTGTGCTCGATCAAAGATCTGCTTATAAACGTTCGTCAAGACAGAATTTTTACTGACTCATATAGGAAAAGTGCACGCAGTGCGAAGGCAGGAATCGAGCCAACGCAAGGTACAGTGCGGTGACTGTTATCATAATGGGCTGCGATCAAACCTACTGAGTCGCCATAGGCTTTGTTGGTGTTGTTTAGCACACACTGCAAAAGAAATTCGTGTCGAAATCTGTAAAAATCTTTCAATAGTAAATACGGTAAATTAATATGAAATACGTTTTTACCCATTAAATACTATTACTTAAAAAAAATATACACTCTTAAAACAAGAGTGAAATCCACTCCAGTAGGAGAAGTGAATTTTCGACACTTTCAGGGAGTGAATATTAACTTAGACTGAGCTAAAAAAACACTCATTTAGAGTGATCCTGTCTTAGGTTTAACGCACAAAGGATCCACTCCAGTAGTAGAATTGCATTTTCAAGACTGAAGGACTGAAAATAACTCAGACTGAGTTAAAATCGCTCGTTCGTTTTAAGAGTGAGTGGTTTCGCGTAATGCGTTGCTTCGAGATGTGCGAGAAAAAATAGTTGGTTAGGTAACAGAAGCAAAGTAATCAAGAAGTTAGGGCTAACATGACCCTGCAAAAGAAATGGGCATCACACTAGCTTTTCTAAAACTGTAACTGAGTTACTATAGACCTACGCTCCGTGCCACCGTAACTTGGGTAAGCACAAACAGTAAAAAGGAAGACGAAAAAGAGCGGTTGGTCCGTTAATTGAAAGCTCTTGTAAGGTTATATTTACACACACTGATCTGAATACAATTTAACCGAAATTCACTTTTTATTCTGATAAAATTGCCAAATTTTCTCAAATACCATTGAAATCGGTTAGACTATGATTGAAATCCAGACCTTAAACGAAATTGTTTTAAACGTGTTTTCTGGATGAATTCACAAATAATTTATGAAACTCTTTACATCCGCGGAAGGATCTTCTCCATAGCATATTTCTATTTACCCAACTTAGGTTGGCAAGGAGGAGTGTAATGTAAATAAAAAAAAATTCTGTATTGAATGTGGTAAGTTCCAGTTAAATTGTTTGGCTAGTAAATATCCAGATAAGTTCTGTAGATAACTGTAGTAAACTGCAAACGAATTTTAAAAAACTTTCATACAAAGACAGCATGAAACCTGTAAAAACTTAGTCAATGCAATCTTGTAGTAGGGCATCTGTAAAAGTTGTTTCATGTTTATGATACACTTTTGGCAGTGAAACAAAGTAACAGACATTAGTGGAGGAAGGATGCCGCCATCTATCTATTCAAAGACTTGTTATATTCCTTCAGCCATTTATGTATATAATAAACGTTAATTAAACTTCATAAGAACAATTAATTTAAATACGTTTTTTTTCCGTTGAATTCACTTATAATTAGATAAAGAAGTTTATTAGTGGAAGAAAGTTTATTTGTACGTATGATACTTCAAACTTTGGTACTTTTATATTTTGCATGCACAAATCTAGCCTAACGGAATCTATGGCGTCAAACTGAAATTTTCGTTGGCGAGGTTGCCATTGTAAATATTCCGTTAGGCATCGATTGTAAGTTTTTGCCGAGTTTATCGCTTGCGCCGGCGAAACGGAGAAGTACCGAAAATTGGTTAATCAGGGTTCTCACTCTTATTTTAAAATAAAAATCAAGGAGTTTTTAAGGACTTTTCAATGACTCAATTTTTTTCAAGGATCTTAATCATCATGCGTCGATTACTATACCTATTAAATCAACCAAACATTAAAATAAAATAGCTTTCGAAATACGACCGACGCCAGTGTTATGGCCAACTATATCAGAGGAAAACTATTTGTCAAAAATATAAGTGTTTATATATAAGCAACTTTGTACCGAATGCCGAAGTGCTATATGTGCGTCATTTCGAGCCAACTTTAGCAATGTTTTAAGAAATGTCTGCTCGAAAATGTGAAGGTCGCAAACTAAGAAAATCAAGGACTTTTCAAAAACAATTATTTGTCAAAATCAAGGAGTACTAAGGGGTACTTTTTATCAAAAAATCAAAATTAAGGACTTTTCAACACTTTTTGGTAAAAATCAAGGAGTATTAAAGGGCCCAAGTCAATTATCGCCACAATTTTATTAAAAGATTACTAGTTTCTTGTATCGTTGTAAAGAATGAAAGGAACTAAAAGGATAAAACTAATTTGTTTTGTAAAAATCACATATTTAGTATTTTTAATAATTTTTTGAAGTTAGCAAAAAATGGAGAAAGCATTATGTTCTTACTTTCAAAAATTATTAAAAATACTAAATATGTGATTTTCGCAAAACAAATTAGTTTCATCCTTTCAGTTACTTTCATTCTTTACAATGATACCAGAAACTAGTAACCTTTTAATAAAATTGTGGCGGTAATTGACCTGCGAATATTCTCCATAGGAATAACATTACCATTTGCAAGATGTGGAATTCCCAAGGGAGTCCTCTTAAGGAGAAATAAATCCAGTACTAATTTATATTGACGATTGAAGACGGTTTTACAATTGGAAGATAATTTTTATGTACATAAAAATAATATAATACCTTGCCCACGTCTTGTTGCTTCTGCCTCTCGATCTTCAGGAGAAGCTGGTCTCAACCAGCGGCGGATGCGAACTGAAAAACAAATTGACATTCAAGCACATTGTATGCAACTGTGGCTATAAATATAGATATAGGGTACACTAACCAGTGAATGAACGCTTAAACACAATTTGTTTTAAGAAAATTCATACATTTTAAGAAAATAGAGCTCTAGTGGGTTCATGACAATGTTAACACATCTGTCATTATATGTGAATTATATAAAAAAGAAAAAAGGAGGTGACTTTATATTGCATTGCTTTGGGTGTTTTGGGGGTCCAAATAAAAAGTAGTACAGGTAAGTCAAGTGAACGAACAGTTTTACCAGTGAATGAACACAAAAATGTCCAGTCAATAAACACGTTGGATTTTAATGACTGACCAGTACAATTATGGATTTTAATTAATGATCAGGTGTCTGATAGTTTCCTACTACTAGATGAGTGGAAGTCAGTGTTGCTGATCAGTTCATCTTAAAATTTTCTGTGTGTGTTATACCAACCTTATATATTAATCTGAGGTTGAAAGTTTTTTGTAAATAACTATTAGATTTTTTTTAAATAAAATAAGTTTTTAAAGTACCCAAAAAATAGTGAAATTTCTCACTTTTTTGCCCCATAAAATTTTTTTCACCTAAGTTTAATTAAGATTTATAATCTCAGATTAATCTATACTAATATGTATTGCATCATATAAAAACAAATTATGAGAAAACATTGCATAGGTTTTGAGAAAAGGTACATCGAAGTTCAAAAAATCAAGTTCTGAGAAAAACGCGTTTAAGTTTTTATTGTTAACCCATTTCCTTACGAAGCCATGATATTAAAATGGCTTTTAATGTAAAAAATATTTTTCCAATCGTCTTGATGCTTTGTGACATTATTAATAAAGGTTGTAATACAGTGAAACCCCGATTTTACGTTTCTCAAGGGACTGGGCAAGAAAAACGTAAAATGCGGGAAAAACGTATAATACGGGAAATACATGGAATGCAAAAAATCATGCAAATTCTCACTTCCATCACTATTACAGCACAGTAAAACTGTAAAAAGCAATGTAGGCATTTTCCCTCAATGGCAGGAGTCTCCTTTAACAACGTAAAAGAAAACAAAGAAGTTAGTAACAAGAAAGTAACATAAAAGATTTTGCGTCTTTTACTCGTCATATTTTGGCACAAAAAGGTTAGAAATGCGACCACCGCGTGCTAAACAGCCACCTTCAATGTTGTTGCAGAAAACAGGAGCCTGTGGAATGGGGAAAATAGTGCTTATTTTAAAACATTTTTTTTCATTTTTTACTTTCCAGGGAAAACGTAAAATGCGGGAAATTCCATAAATAACAAACTTACAATGCGGGTTAAATTAACATTACAGTATGCGGAAAAAACTGGGACCTGACGAAAAAAACGTAAAATGCGGGGAAAACGTAGATTCGGGGGACGTAAAATCGGGGTTTTACTGTAGTATTTTAAGCCAATAATTTTTGTTTTGAATTTTTCACCGATTTTGGGGCACTGAACCCCCTTAAAAATAATTATTTGCATCCTGGTATTTGATTTCTGCAACGTATAATAATCAATCCATTAATATGTAAAAAAATATTTATATCTTACTGGGTCCACCAGCGGAACTGCGTTCCATGGCAGCACCTGGATGTTGAGAGATGCCCCTGTGTGTTGAGATAGTTTGGCGTGGAGATTGTGGCAGAACCTCGATGGTATCTGCTACGTTGGCAGCAACTACATTAAAGAAAAAAGTTACTATTACAACACACCCAACTCAGCAGCACTGTTCTGAAGAATAGAAATTTCCTATCTCCCTTTACTTTAGAACTCAGTAAAGTTCCAATGGTAGGCATACATACGAAAACTAAGTATAAAAAATTGTAACAGTTTCTTAAAAAAAAAGAAGAATTTTTCGAATCTAAGTAAATTTAAAACAGCCAGATGGACAGACAAACGGAAAAGCGTAGAAGTGGATGGAAAAAGTATTAAAACGAAGTATTTTGTGTCAGATCTTTCTAACAAAAAAAAAGATACTTATCTCTATCTCTCTCTTAGAGAGTAAATTTCAGGCTTTATGTTTGAAATCTGTCTTTATTAGAAATGTTTGCATTAATTTTTTTCTTGCAGAAGAATTTGAAAGTTTCGTTTTTTTGTTGTTAAAAAAGTTTGTCACCAAAAACCAAATTTTTTCGTCCACCGGTCGGTGCTATTTTCCATCTGTCTGTCTTTCATAAGACCTGTCTGTCATAATTTACCTCGTTACGTTACAGTCCGGTTTTAATTTTGTTGTTGTTACTTTATCTAATGCCAGGCCTTTCAATTTATATATTTGTCAATCAATTTGTACCATTTACCTTTGTTATGATTTCTCTTTTAATCATACGATTTTTTTTTAATGTTACGATATGCAAAATCTATCTTAATACATTTTCTTCTGGACGCTTTTCCTTGAATCTGTCTAACTTGGGGATAAAAAATATATGGCTAAATAATGATAAAATAGTGAAAATAGTTTATATATGTGATGTCATTTATTGAATAAAACCTTAATTGTGCCTTTGTTTACACACACGTTGCACGGATGAATATTACAAAAGCTGTTTATCCTAAAAATAATACCGATTTATAGGACTGTACTGTTGATAAAAGCCACTAAAAAAATGCTCCAAATTGCCTAAGCTACTTTTAACACATAACCTACACTCCTTGCCAACCTAAGTACGCTAAATAGAAATATGCTATGGAGAAGATCATTCCGCGGATGTAAGGAGTTCCATAAATTATTTATGAATCCATCCAGAAAACATAATTAAAACATTAATTTCGTTTAAGGTCAGATTTGATTATTATTTAAGAAAATTTTTCAATTTTATCTATATGAAAAGTGCATTTTGGTTAAATTGTATTCAGATCATTTTGTATGTAAATATTATCTTACAAGAGTTTCCAACTAACGGACCAACCTCGCTTTTCCATCTGCCTTTTAACTCTTTGTTTTTACCCAAGTTAGGTTAGCACGGAATGTAGATGCTGCTTGCAACCATATTTTATATTAAGTTCCATTAAAGGTGAATGCAAAAGTAAATTATTAACAGTAATCACTCACATTTATTTATAAAATACTTAACAATTGTCTTAAAGAAAACTTACCAGTCATGGGAGGAACTCTTCGTTCCTGGTTTTGAGTTTCAACAGCGACCCTGTTAAGAAAAAACGACGAATTTTAATATGACGTATTAATAAAAAAATCTTCAAAAAAATTAAATGTAATAAATGAATTTACGATTTTTTTTATTTATTGGCAATTTTTTTTCAATTTTATTGTCAATATTACTTACTCAATTAGTTGTTAAGTTGTGATAATTGTGTGTTTTGAATAATTTTTTTATCAATTGTTGATATATTTTGTAATTTAAACAATAATAATTATCAATATTTAACGTATTCTATAATTCATAAATTTATCAACATACGCGAACTTATCAATAATTGAAAAAAAAATCAATAGGTGGTATATTTTATACTCTATGCCATGGTAATATCACAAAACAATAATTAAATATTAAGTAATTAAAATCATCTATATTCTCTATGCCATGGTATTATCACAAAACAATAATTAAATATTAAGTAATTAAAATCATCTATATTCTCTATGCCATGGTAATATCACAAAACAATAATTAAATATTAAGTAATTAAAATCATCTATACTCTCTATGCCATGGTAATACCACAAAACAATAATTAAATATTAAGTAATTAAAATCATCTATACATAAAAATCAAATAATTAATAACCACCCCCCATTATTATTAATTTAATGAAAGCTAAGAGCAAACGGTAAAAAAGTTTATAAAGATGTATTAGTGAAATTATACTAATTATTATGTAATAATTATTATTTACTGGGTGGGCATATTTAAAAGATTCCTCAGATTGTGGTTCAGGTTCTAAAGACTTTTTTAAAAGTTCCACATCGTGTACCAAATGCTATGATGGTACTAAGGATCAATTCCCTCAATTAAATTATTTTTCATTGCTGCAACAGTATTAGTGACAAAAAATAATAATACAGGCGCATTTGTACGATAAAATAAGTAAAAAAAAACTGACATTGTTCTAGTTACATATTTTATCGATAGATGGCGCACTGGTGTAGGGATTTTGCTCATTTAGGATAAACTTCTAAATATGTCTTGCGTTATATTTTCTTGTTGCATCGTTAGATGGGAGAATCATGTCTTTTGAAGAATTAAATAATGTTTGTTTTCGAAAAATGAAATTATGAAAACATAGTAAAAATAAAATTCACCCTGGAATATTTTTTTTTTAATAAATAGGGCTCATTCTAATGCTTGCATTTTCAAATATTTAAAATGTTAATGTTAGCTATTATTAACAAATAAAGTTTCTGGGAATAATTTTTTTAATTAATTACAATTTTCCCTTAAATTTCAGCTTAAAAAATTAAGATTTTCTTTCTCACTGCTTTTCACCATTTCATTCTGGATGCACAAGGAGTCTATTTCACACTTTTCTTAGAATAAAAAAATATATATTAAGAAGTTGAGATTTAAAGGGTTAGTTAAACTTTACCGCTTTGGTTTCGGTGCTGCATACAGATCATCCTCTTCGCTGAGAGGGAAAAGTGGGCGGTTGATGATGTCAGCCGGGATTTGAACTTCCACCCTGTTGATAAGGGGAAAAAAAAGAATTTTGATTACTAAATATTAATAAACCATGGTTCCCACTCTTATTTCAAAATAAAAATCAAGGAGTTTTTAAGGACTTTTCAAGGACTCTCAAAAAAAATTTCAAGGACCCTTAATCATAATGCGTCGATTACCATACCTATTAAATAGACCAAACATTAAAATAAAATAACGTTTAAAATACCGCCGATGTCAGGTGTTATGGCAACTATTAATATCAGAGGAAAACACAGAAGTATTTGGCAAAAATATAAGTGTTTATATATCAGCAACGTTTTGTACCGAATGCCGAAGTGCTATGTGCGTCATTTTGAGTCGACTTAAGCAATGTTTTGAGACTTCTCGAAATTCGGAGGATGCGAACTAAGAAAATCAAGGAGTTTTCAACGATTGTTTGTCAAAATCACGGAGTACTAAGGGGTACTTTTTATCAAAAATCAAAATCAAGGACTTTTCAATAATTTTTGGTAAAAAAAGGGAGTATTAAAGGGTGTCCTTGAAATTGAAAATAAAAATCAAGGACTTCTTAAGGACTTTCAATGTCCCGTGGGAACCATGTATAGTAAGTGTAACAAATAAATGCAATTGCACTATTAGCAATATTTTGGAGTAGAACAAGATTTTAATGTTATGGAATTGTCGGGGAGCATGGAAAACTAAGTTTCAGCAATCTCTCGCTCTGCCATTGCGTGAAAATGCCATGAAAGACCGATGCAGTGAGCAAAAAGTCGAACTTCTTGTTGCTGTCGTTACAAAACAAAGTGAGTTTCGGATTTTTAGAGTTTTCGTAGGAAAGTATTCAAACATTTAATTTATTTACCAGTAATCATGAAGATTTTATTGTGAGGGCTCATGTTGACTTCATTGGAGCAGAGAAAGTTAATGTTGGTGATTATCGTAAATCGACTTAAAAACAGGACTATTTGAGCGCTATTTTTCAAAAATAGTAAAAAAATAAGTATTCATATATGTAAGAAAGTAAGTATAATTCATATATGTAAGAAAAAAACGTATGGAAAATTCAATAATTATAACGATTCGTGTGACTATTTAATAACTATTACAAAATAACTAATAAATGCTTGATTATATAAACACTGAATAAACATTTTTATGCATCACCAACGTTAAAAAAAACCTAAAACTAGTTATTAAACCTAATTACAGATTAAAAAATTAAATTTAACAATTAATAAATTCAAATAAAAAAAACAAGGAATTTTATAAGTATCTGCAATGTTTATTAGTAAATATCTATCACTAAATAATTAAAATGTTTCCTCTTATAGCCCCTTTTTATTTCTTTTTTATTTATTTAAAAATTAAATAATGGTTTGAAAAAAAAAAACTCATTAAAAATCACAATAATCGTGAAAAATATTTAATTTTAGCTTCCGTTGGCGAGAATATGTTAACCCTTTTGTCAACCAACCCCATCGAAATACTTTCATTATCTTATAGTATTTCATATCAGGTAATTGAAAGTAAAAAAGTTATATAAAATACTAATATCTTATGTACGAGGTGGCCCAAAAGTAGCTTTACAGTTAGTTAGGTATACAGTTATTTATACAGCAACAGTTATTTTTCGAAAGCATGTCTTATTGTTCAGTCAGTTGATTTCATAGGATATCTGGCAGATGGCGAGATTCGAAGTTTCATGCACTGGAAACACTATTTGCTTATTCCTCAAGCATCAAATAAATATTCTGAATCTATCTCGAAACTAAACGAAAAGAAGTCCACGAATCTCTACGCTTCTACGAATCTCTATGCTGGGATTCAAAACTAAGCACGACTATATCAATTATCAAATACCTGTTCTAAATAACCCTAAGTTCTTACCAATGTTACATCAATAATTGTAAGGCTACTTTTGGGCCACCCTGCATAATACAGATAAATCAATGAATCCGAATAGGACTCACCTTTGTTCTTCTGCAGGTATATCCCTCATCTCCACAACGTTAACCTCTATGGGCTGTTGGTTTTGTTCTTCCCTCCCACGATTTCGTGGGGGACTGGGCTGGGGAGCGAAGATGGCTTCTGCTGGGATATTCCGGTTGGGGAAGCCACTGACATTGTTGTTTTCATCAATGAGGCCTGAAAGAAGTAATTATTGTTACTATTTGCAATAATTATTCAAGTCACATATCGAGATTAGGAATTGAAATAAGCCAAATAACATTGAAAATTCCAACAAAAATGATCGTACACTAACTAAAATCAATAACAAATCCTCACTATTAATTTATTTTGCCATGAAAAAAAATTATGCAGCATGTTTAAGCAGTTCTTAACGAAGAAGTATAAAATATGTTCATTTAAATTAATAAGTGCAATGTTAATTATTCTTTAAAAAATGACAATGAATAAAATAGCACAAAAAGACGACACAAAAGGGATCATACACTTTGTAAAAATATCACAAAATTTGGAAATTTTTTTTTAAATTGTCTTGTTGTTTGTAGGATATCCTTTATCCTTAATAACAGCTTTCTACAGTCTGGGCGTAGATGTAACTTAAGTTTTGGTAATTTATGCATGAGACGATCCATTTTTTGATCATTACTGCTTTCTGTTGAATTTTCGATTTAATTCGGTGACTTCTTATTGGTCTTTTATACAACATATTTTAAATACACACCGAGTCATGCTAAGATAAAGGATAATAAATGAACTTACGCTGTGCTACGCCTCGGTGCACATTCTCGATGACCAGTTGATATTCATCTGGGTTATGGCGGGCATTTTCGTCGTCCCCTGGAAAATAAACAACAAATCAGTTTATACATAAATCCCTCATAGGGGAAAATACTCAATTCCATTGCATTATTTTTCCACAACGCTTCTTCCTTTTCACATTTCAGTGAAAGAAGAACCCAAAGAAAATATGCAGTTTTTTTAACAAGTAACTAAACTCATTAAATAAAAAAAAACACAAATTGAAGATTTATCATACAAAAAAAAGTTTGTAAAAATACTCAATACAGCAGGAGAATTGTGGCTTAGAAAACTTTTTTTCATTGGATTTATACCGAGGCATTTTGTTTTGGAGACGCGCGGTCATTTGGGCTCATTTGCCTTTACTAAGCTTATTCATGGGTTCGCTCTTATGATCCATTGTCGTCATGTTAAGGTAGTCGTATACCTTTAATAACAAATTAAGTAATTTTTATTTTTGATCAATTAAAATTAAATTTATTAAAATTAGTTAATGATTTTATAAATTTAACTATTTCAATGGATTAATTAATAATTTAATTAAGTGGAATTAAATGTAATTAAATTGAATTGAATTAAATTTAATTTAATTTAATGGAATTAATTTAATGAAATGGAATTTCATTTAATAAAATGGAATTTCATTTAATGAAATGGAATTTCATTTAATGAAATGGAATTTCATTTAATGAAATGGAATTTCATTTAATGAAATGGAATTTCATTTAATGAAATGGAATTTCATTTAATGAAATGGAATTTCATTTAATGAAATGGAATTTCATTTAATGAAATGGAATATAATTTAATGAATTGGAATATAATTTAATTAAATGAAATTTCATTTAATTAAATAGAATATCATTTAATTAAATGGAATTTCATTTATTAAATGGAGTTTCATTTAGTTAAATAGAATTTCATTTAATTAAATGGAATTTCATTTAATTAAATGAAATTTCATTTACTTAAAAAAAATTTCATTTAATTAAATGAAATTCCATTTAATTAAATGGAATTTCATTTAATTAAATGGAATTTCATTTAATTAAATGGAATTTCATTTAGTTACATTAAATTAAATTGATTATTTATCTAAATGGATTATAAAATTTACTAATTATCTAATTTATTAAATGGATTAAATAAACCTATTGTGTCTCTTTCATGATATTCTTTAACTTTGCAAAATTGTAGAATAAACAAAAATATATAAATGTAAAATTTATATTTTGATTTGTTAAGGATTTTCAGCAAAGTTTCGCATAAAAATGGACTTAAACTACATGACGATGACTAAAACTGTACTGTTATGTATGTTAGGTAACCGACCACTCTTATATATGTGTTATACAATTTGCAGGCTGCATTAGCATTTAAGTAAAAAACAAGCTCAGCTGATAAAAATAGCTATGTTTCAATTTCAAAAACAGACTAAAATAATTACAAGATATGATTATAAACAACCTTAAACAACATTCTGTGTACATAAAAAATACAATTACTTGAAGTGATAGTTTTGTAGAATGTTGTTTTGCGATAGAAAATCCTAAAAATCCTGTTTTGAGGCACACATATTAATGTTTCACGCTTAACGTTTTATTTGCAATTAATAAATATTTTTTAATTATTTAATTTACAACTTGTCAGGTTACCTAGAAGATTAATGCTAATTAAAACAATGATGACTTTTTTTTTATCTATTCACAACACAAGAAACAAATAAGTTGCATTAAAAGGAAAAATGTGAAAAATGACTGAATTTCTTGCTTCTAAGGTATACGCCCTTACTCATATGGATAGATATTTCACAAATGAAGAATACCGTACTTACGTGGAAAGGGACGATTTGCCCTGTCCTCCCAGATCCTCCGCAGTCGGTCGAGGCATATTGTTGCTCCTAATGAGGCATTACGGAGTTGGTTGTCAATCCGGTCGTGGACAATGTTTGATGCGTCCTAAACAAAATGAAACATTAGTCGACGTCGTTTACAAAATCGCTGCACTATTATAAAAGGGTTTTCATTTGGAAGAGCTTATAGGAATATTTTGATGCGTTTTTTTTTAATTCATAAAACTCCACTAAAGTAGTGCTTTTAGAGGTTATTTTTTTAAAAACGTTACTTGTATTTTTTAAAAGAAAAAATTTAGATTACAAAAAGTAAATAGCGTTTTTAAAAAAATAACCTCTAAAAGCACTACTTTATTGGAGTTTTATGAATTAAAAAAAAAAACCGCATCAAAATATTCCTATATTTTCTTGACTTAAATGTGAAAACGAGAAAATGGTCGGTTAAGTTTTTAAGCGTGCAATTACATCTGATAGAAAAGGTACTTTCAAACGGTAAGAAAAATACACATTTTTTTTTAAGTTGGCACTTATCATATTTTAAGGAGATAATAACATGTTCATTTACTCAAGAATGTAATTTTTATCAAAATTTACACTTAGCACGTTCTTCAACTAAGCTCTTCAATTTTGAAGTAATTATCTCACTTTTTTTAGAACATCATCGGCTTATTATAGCTCCACAAACATTGTATCTCAAGTTTGAGATTTTGCATGTTCAAAATAAAATATAAAAATATATAATTAAATAACTAGATAACATTTTCGCACACGTATTACTTCGAATTTGAGATTTCCACGTATTTGTTATTCATAATATTGTTCTCGTGCCAAGATAAAAAAAAATATCTGGTACATAATTTTTAAGAATTTCCTTTTTACAATTGCTCCACTTCGATATTTCAACTTATTAACGATAACCACAACGATATGCAACTTATTAACATTGCATTTAGAATGATATGCATTATAATGATTTGAAAGAGAAATTAAAAAGAAAGTTATTTCAGGTAAATGAAATTATCAACATTCGTGAGCTTCAATTGTAAATGAACAATTAAAAATATAATATTATTAATAATTATATAATTTTTGTAATAAGATATAAAAAAACTTTATACTTTAAATTACAATTTGTTAGAAAATATATTAATTTAATAAAATGAAACAATATTATTCATCTAGTTGTCAATTACAGTTTCTCAATTCAACAATTAGTTTCTAATTGGAATTTAACGTCGACAAATACAAGATAGAGAGAATAAAAATAAATATTATGATCATATATCAATCATATACACATCACAGTAACACAATAAACATAATTTAAGTAATTAATGGCATACTATTTCTATTAAATAGAAATTAAAGACACAAAATATGAGTTATAATTTTTGCACACAATATTTTATTTTATAATGCATAATGATAATGTTTTTATTTTCAAATACATTTAAGATGCTGTACTATCACATTTTCTTCTCGGATGGAAAATTGCAGCAATTAAGTAATTTTACAACAAAAGAGCAATTGATTAATTGGTTAATAAATTGATATGATATAAAATTACTTATTTGCTGCAATTTTACCTATGAGTTAGAAGATATAATACGAAGAAAATATGATTGTATGCAATTAAGTGCGTTAAAAGTAAAATTATAATTTTAAATATCGCTATTAATGACGCCTTTGTGAATACCATTTACACATTTATTTTCGAATAATTATGTCATCTCCAATCGTAAACAATGCATGCTTTAAAAAAATTTTACCAATCGTTGTTTATGAGTAATTAAGATACTTTACATTACTTTTGTGTGAATATCACTAAGTTTATTCTACAAATAAAAAAAAAGCTGTGAACTTAAAAAAAAAATAGTTTTTCCAACGTAAATGGTTCAAGACAATAATTTTCTTCATTTGCCTTTTATTTTGAATACTTAGTTAAATTTAAGCAATAAGCTCATTTTCGCGCGGCCAATTTTTTGACGAATCTTCATTTGAGTAATTAAATTATGGTACTTGTATGGTTACAGTACAACTCTGTGACAATCCCTTTTATCAAAATGATTCAATTAGTTTAGGTATTTTACAGTATAGCTCAGTGACAATCCCTGTTATCAAAATGATTCAATTAGTTGAGGTATTTTACAGTATAGCTCAGTTGCAATCCCTGTTATCAAAATGATTCAAAGGATCTTACCCTCAGGTTGTGATTGTGAATGGCATTATCCACATTTTCCTGGACTTGCTCTAAATTCAGAATGACGCTCATTATGTTAGGAATCACACGTTCGGGTGGAATCGGCCGATCTATTGCAAAATTAAAGAACTTATCAACAATATAGTAAAGCAATATCAACTTGCACTGTTACCGTTTGGCAACAAGCAACATAATCCACTTTATTCTACTAAAGTAGAGCTCCCTCTCGACAAATTTGTGTTTCTTTCATCTAGTACGTTCCATTTTGAAGTTTTAGTTAATAATAACCCTCATAGAAGACAGTAGTAAAAGAGTATTCAAAATTAAAGAGTGAGGTTATTAACTGTTGCGAAATTACGTTTTTGGCAGTATTCAAAGTATAATAATATTAATACTAAATACAAATTAATTGTTTTGAAAAATTAATTGTAGTTAAAGAGGGTTATTTTGAAATATATTTAGTAATTTTCTAGTCATTATTATCAAAATTGGTATTTTGTAGTTGGTTTTTGTAATATGGAAAAAAAATTAAAAAATGAAATTATTTAAGTTCTAATTCAGTTAATTTTTCAGTATTTTTCCCATAATGTATGAATATTAAAGACTCATATATATTTCTTCGGGATGAAAAAAAAATCCATGCATTAGAGGGTTTAACAATATCAACTTTCACTGGTTGGAACAGAAGAGTTAATGGCGAATGATCCCGAGGGACCGCGGATCTCCAAAACAAAGTGTGTTTGTGCCAATCCAATTTAACAAATATTTGCGAAGCCAAATTTCTACAGCTGGGATCAGATTTACTAAGTAGTCACCCCCAGTACGATATTTTTAACATTTGGCGATAAATATTTTTTTCTATCAGCCATTCTCCGAGTAAGCGCAAATAGGATTAAATGTATTGTTGTTTTTATTTAAAAGATTTCAGTGATTTTTGTTTTATCCATTTTCTCGCCAGTCAATTTTTTCAAAATTTCCATTTTTTTTTTAAATCGGGATCCCAAAAAGTCGCCAAAATGCCGACTTTTGGAGAGATTTTGGATAGTTCGTCAAGGGTGACCGTTCAGTAAATTTTTACCCTCCGGCTGCATTCCATGAATTTCTCTGTATTGAATATCTTTACAAGCGGTTTTTTTTATGATAAATGCAGCTGACTCGCAGGTCTCGATAGTTCGAATTTTTTAAATTGCTCAGAATATTTTGTGTAAAACTATTTGTTAAAATTAAAAAATCTATATTCGAATCAATTTCAAAAATTGGAAGTGAAGGGAGGCACATGTAAGTCAGCTATGTTAATAATATAAAAACAGTTTGTAAAAATATTCAATGGAAAAATATAAATGTTGCTCACAGAATTTTTTTTCTCCATTGGATTAGCACAGATTCTTTTTTGTTTGGATATCCGTGAAAGAACATATTAAAGAATAAACTCAATTTGAACCTCGCTGTAAAAAGTAATAAATATAAACACCCTTTACGGATAACGAAAGGTAGTCATGCTTGTTAATTTTAAATTTAGCACCTATTGGCGGAACAAAGTAGCCATTTTTGTTAAATAAAGGATTTAACATAGCTAATTAGCAAAATTATGGGTAAAATCACGATAAAAGTTCATTTTCGTAATACGTTTATTTATTATATGTATTTGATGTTAGATAATCTTGAGTTATAATGAATAATAAGTTACTCTGGAATAAAAAGTCCCACAAGAGATTAAAAATCCAATTTAAAGTATATGGGGTTTTGCTATCAACAATACTTTACAAATCACGTGACGGACAAACAAAATCTTTAGTGCTTCCCTTCACTGTTCTGAAAAATTTGATTTCTAGGCCAATAACTTAATTGTACTTTATTAAAATATTCCTTTTTTTTTTAAAATATATGACAGGTTGATAACTTTAGATATATATTAATTATGATACAATATTAATATGTTAGGCAAAATAATAAAATTGCAAATTAATGCACAAATAATGAAAATCATAAAATAAAAGAACCAAAAATGAGTATTTTTACATTTTTGATGTCATTACTTTTTAAATCAAATATTAACAAAACACCCTTGGTCGTTAACAAAAAAAAAATCTCATGTGAAGCTCTTTGCAACTAGAACCTGTATGCAGTAAACCTGTATTTATTATTTGACATTATTAATTAGAATTAACATTAGATTGCATGATTATACAATACAAAGAAGATAATAAATAAGTTAACAAAAAAATTATATGAAGCATTCTCATTTTTTTTTTTTTTTTGTTATTACTTCTTAAACCGAATATTGACAAAATACTCTTGTAAACAGAAAATGACTCAAGTGGCAACGAAAACCTATACGTCGTAAACTTGTATGTGGTATTTAACATTATTAATTTAATCCTCTAATGCATACTGCTGCCGTTTGGCAACAAGTAACATAATCCACTTTATTCTATTAAAGTAGAGCTCCCTCTCAACAAATTTGAGTTTTTGCCATCTATTACATTCCATTTTAATGTTTTAGTTACTAATAATCCTCATAGATGACAGTAGTAAAAGTGTATTCAAAATTAAAGAATGAGGCTGTTAACTGTTGTGAAATTACGTTTTTGGCAGTATTCAAAGTATAATAATATTAGTACTAAACACAAATAAATTGTTTTGAAAAATTAATTATAGTTAAATAAAGTTATTTTGAAAAATATTTAGTAGTTTTGTTGTCATTATAATCAAAATCGGAATTTTGCAGATATTTTTTGTCATGTGACAAATTTTAAAAATTGTAATTATTTAAATTGTAATGCATTAATTTTTTTTAAAGTATTTTCCCCATAATATATGACTATTAAAAATACATATATATTTTTGGGGGATGAAAAAAAATTATGCATTAGAGGGTTAAATTCACATTCGATTGCCAAGTTTTACAATGCAAAACAAAGAATAAGTACCTTCGAACGGGAATGCCATTGTGAAAGGTGGTCACTGGTCAGGTACTTGGGTGCAGAGATGTGGCTGACCTCCTTTTTCTCTATTGAGTCATTTCCTTGTTCAGGAATTCAGACTGGAAACTTCAAGATTGGGCAGCTGTAACACAAGAAAAAAAATATTATGTAATTTAAAATTTAAATGTAAACTTCATCGTGCGCCTGAATGAGTGTCCATGGATATACAAATAATTTAAACTGCTTTTTTAGAAACAATTGACTCGAAAATGGCAAGGATGTTTTTAGCTAAATCTCGAATTTGTTTATACACCTTTACTTATTTCTTTTAATTCCTGAAAAAGAAAATAAAAAAAAAGTTGACAACTGTTAATGAAGTATAATTAAAAAAAAGTGAATATAATCAATACCAATAATGATACATAACCAAACATAAGTTTTAGTTGACAGAAAAAGTTGGATTTTGAACTTCAATGAACATATGCAGTAAAGGATTTGATTCGCTAAACCGGGAAAAACATTTTTAAATTATACACTTATCTCTAAATTTAAAATACATGTGTATTATTAGAATTAGATTATGCTAAATAATTTGAAAATTAAACCATTGTAATGAAAATCGTATAGTATTTAAAAATATATCATCAAAATTTTACACATGAAATCACATCAATATAAAATAAGAAATAAGTTTTATTTGAAAAAATAATCAAATTTGAAATCTTGCCTTTTTACTCCTGAATATTCAATATTTTCCTTATTGGAATCATATCAGTCAGTACCAGCAGGCAAATCAAAACTGATCATCACCATTTCTTACTTGCATTTTTCCCCTTCGTATGCTGTAAACAGACATAACATTTCTTTAAAACTCATTACAAATACATTTTTATGTTAACATTAAAGAATTGAAAGGAGAACAAAAATATAAACAAATTAATTTTTTGGCAAATTCTCTTTTATAAAAGCATATTTAATTGTGAACCAACCCAATATTTAAATTATTAAAACTCTGCAAATTATGCACATTTTTATGAACTTCTTTGGCGTAATTTGAAGGCCTTATACTTGTTACACAAAATAAATTACATAAAAGTTGCAACGTTTAAGTTTAACTTCAAACTTATAATAAGAAAAAATGTGTATGTTTAACTTCAAGCTATTAATAAGCAATACTGATAAAAATTTTTTTTGGCAAATTGTGCTTTTTAATGAGTAGTAATATAATTGTACTCTTTTCTGAATATTTTATTTTATGTTAATATTATAATATTTTTCTTTGTTTTTGTTCATTTAACATTACCATTACGTAACCAGTGAACTAAATAAGTTTTAAAATTTTGTTTACTTGGTCAATTTCGACATTCAATATTTGATAACTTACAATTTTGCATACTTGGCTAAATTTGTGGGTTTTCAATTAGAAAATAAGGCAACTCTTCTCACTGGAAAGACATACATACAGGAAATAAGATTTTTTTCCAAATAAGCCAAATATGCTCATTTTATTTATTTTTTTAATTATTAAGTATTTAGAATTTACTGTACTTATGTATAAAAGGAATTTCGAATTAAAAAAAACGATTCAATCGTGGCCAATTGAGAACTTTGGCAAACCCTTTTAAGTCGAAAACACTACATGAAAATTGAGCCAAACGAATTTCTAGGATTTGAAAAAACAGCTAAATTGCTTGTAGAAAAATTGTATAAGGAACTTCATGCTCCTTCATTACTTTTAGTTTCTTCAAAGTAATATTACCATCGTAGAGTAGAATTGACGTTAAAAAAATTATTTAAAATATCCTTTTTTTTAAGTAAATATTTAGATTTTGGTTTTGTGGCATAAAAAAATAATAAATCAATTTTTTACTTAATCCAAAAAAAAAAAAAATAATAAGCAAATAATTTTTACAAAGTTATATACTTTTACAGAGTACTGTTTGTAGACAAGTATGTAGAAAAATATATATTTTTTTTAATCTCTTTATTTCCATTGACAAACAATAATTTAGAAAACAAATAGAAAAACTCTTACCTCTTTATTACGTTCATTTCGAAGCATGACCTTAAAGGACTAAAACGGACTTAACCATAAACGGACTATAACGAGTATAAACAATACTATATACGATAAACGGACTAACGGACAAAACGGCCTTCGCATAAAAATCGACTTGTCTTCAAGACTTGTCCGAAACTAACTAAACACTACTAAACTAACTCTAACTACTTCGGCGATTCGGCTTGGGTTTGGAACTCAAGATGCCCCCAAAAACTCGGAAATCCAATCAAAATGACCCAAACCACTTTATATTATTTTAAAGGCGTGGAATTGGGAACCCCCAAACCAATGGGAGATAAGTTCTTTGTTACAGCAGATTCAGAGTAGGTCTCTTATGTAATGAATAGAGGCAGGTGGTCAAACCGAAATCTGACTCATTTCGGGTATTTTTAAGAGCAGTTTTTTCACTTTGGTATTTTTTTTAACTTTTTGGTAAGAACTGCAAAACATGCATCATTAACTTCACGTCTATTAATAAGCCCTCAAACTCCTAGAAGAACTTCTAGAAAAAAAAATTAATAACTTTTGGTGTTGGTCTACCTGTCCAAACACTGCAGTTTTTTCCCCCGCTATCTAGATAAATAAAAAGAAATGATATTTTTTCTTTCATTTATGAATAGATTTAATATTTTTTTTTAAGGACCATTCGATTAAATTAAAAGAGAAAACAAAAACAGTCGGCAATTAACAAAAACTTATTGTCTTTAATATCCCAATAACAGAGTATTTTAACATTGCTTTTGTTGCATAATAACTTTAAAATTAACTAAAAAAAATTTTAATGATTTTTTTGAGGAGCTCCAGAATTATATTGACCCTCGTTCAAAATCTAAGGCTGAAAAAAAGATATTTGGATCTTTTTCTATAGGACCTGATCGTTTTCGGAACTGATTAACGCGGTCAGTGTTTGTAGGGAGGTTTTTAAAAATGTCTTCAAATATCGACGCCATGTCGCAAGAGGTTATACTATGTTTTGTCTCTAAAAAATAAAACAAAGTTTGTTGCCGAATATTAAGTTTGACAAGATATATTTTAATAATATTTTTTTAATACAGATTTACACTTAGTGACTTAGTTAAAGAAAATCTTTTTTAGTTTAATTTAAGCCTTTCGAAAAATGGATTGATAGTACCAGTTGTAAGTGTTGCTGTTCTTTAGTGGTTTATTGTCGGGTCCTGCCTTTCATTGGCTGGTATCTGGAGAGTAGGGCGAGGGTAAATACCTGTTTACCTGTTCCCCCATTCGCTGTAAAATATTTTTTATTTTGTTTACTTACCTATTTCTAGGCGGAGACTATGTTCTCTTCCAATAAAACGGACGAATCAAAACATTAAAAAAATGTTTCTTAGTTATTGACTCCGTCATTGGATATTTCCCTTACTGGATTGGATTTTTAAGAAAATCTTTATTTTATAGCACGCTAATCCAATGAGTTTATCGGACCTTCCAGTTTTACTGCTTTAGAATGCTGAAGATCACTATTTGTATTCATTTTTAACACTATCTTAAAGGTAGTCGAATACCCAAAATTCAAAAATTTTTACTATTACTTTAATCTTTTCCAAATTTGGCATAGTGATTTCAAATATAATAATATGAATATGTATCTAATGAATAATACTATTTAGGCATTTCTTTTATTTAAATATAATTTATTTATTTTAAACGGGTTTTTTTCTACTAAAAAAAGATGTTTACGCTAATTAGTCTACCACATTGAATTTTCATCCTATAAACATTAATTATGTGTTAAATTCTTCGTTTTGAACTGATGCATGCAATGACCCTCCAGAGTTACATACAAATTACAAGAAAAGAAGTTATAAAACAAAAATGTTATAAATTAACCACACACAAAAAAAGATTTTTTTTTCGATTATCTACACTTGGACATTAAAAAAACCTAGTTTATTTACACCAGATGTTAGATGTTCATGGCACAGATCTCTATTGAAATAGCATCTGTAAAAAACTTCAATTAAATTAATGTAAAACTTTTTATGCTAGAAATGTTAGCTTAAACCCCTTTTTTTATTTGAAAAACACCGTTTAAAATAAATCAATTATATTTAAATAAAAAAAATTGCCCAAAAAGCATTGTTCATTATATTTGTAATCACTATGCTAAATTTGGAAAATATTAAAGTAGTAGTAAAAATTTTAGAATTTTGGGTACTTGCCCACCTTAATTTATAAAATTGATTGCCCTTATAATTTCAAGAATTTAATTTCTTTGTTCCTAGCTCTACAACAAAGTATTTTTATATATTCTTAAAGGACTTTTTTGTTTTTCTCTAAAAACTATGTTAAAAATCAGCCATATATACAATTCATTAAACTGGTTAACAAACTCCCAATGAAAAGTGATTTATTTTTTGACAACCATTAAAATTAAAAAGAGATTTTATAATTGACCTTATAATTCGGTGTAATTTCATTGTTTGTGCGTGTTTTATTAATTTTTAATGCTTTGATTTCTTTCAATTTTAATGCTTCTATATTAACTCAATTTTAATGCTGTATTTAACTTAATTTTTTAATGGTTGTATTTTATTCAAAACTCATGTTTGTTGTCTGTATTTTATACGATTTTAGTGTCATGCCTCTGCTATGTAATTGGAAATGTTCTTTTCTGTATAGCAATCAAATAAATAGTTTGCCTTTTTTTGGGGGCTGATTTAAAAACTCACATTGTTTATACCATTAAACAACAATATAAGGCTTAAGACACAAAAAGATATCAATAAAAATCGTATTCCATTATAGTTAGAAATTGTAAGTAACCTGAAGAAACAATTAGGTTTGCAACAGATTCTATTTATCCTCTTCCACCCAATAGTTGTGTTCAACATTGAAAAAAAAAAAAAAAAAACCTATCACAGTATTAATTCTATAATAAACATTTACATGCTGAATTTGAATAGTTTCAATTATTTTATTTCGAAATGCATTAATTATTTCTTATGGTTTGCTAAATTAATTTATATTCAAATAATAAAAAATCAGAAAGTGGATGACGGGCGGACGGATTGATCTCTTCCATTTTCTAACGTTTTGAACGCAGCGCAGTGTGGAATTATAAAGGAAAAGAAATGTATCATGAAGAAAAAAAAACATCCTGCAAACGAATTTCATTATCCGCATCCTTTCCTAATTCCGTTTGGACACAAAGAAAGTGGGGAATTAACCCTAGGGCAGAAGTGTCTGTCAGTTCTGACTAGGGTTACTGGAATATCAGCACACATTGTATATAAGGTACCCTAGTTCTGAAGGGTCAAAGTTTTTTTTTTTTTTAGATTTTTTTTTCTAGGAACCTTATCTCCCACCGAAACAGCCCTTGGGACCAGTTCTGGGTGGAGCCTTACCATGCAGACAAGGGTTGTAGGAATTGGCTAGATTTGCTCTTTGGGTGATTTAGTATATCTTTGGCTCGGTTCAGGGCCGGATTTAAAGATTTGCCGCCTGCAGGGCCGGATTTACCAATAGGGAGGCCCGGGCCTAGGGGCGCACCATGATGAGAGGGCGCAAAATCTGCAAGTTTATAATGAGTATTAAATGGTTTAAAAATTTTAATAACTCATCCTATTTATTTATAGCTTATATACCAAAATTTAGAAACAGATGATTCTCTCATTATTTTATTTTATTAATTTTACTTCACGATAAATTAGAATAAAATACACAATTATCTTCACAAAGACCTTTCTAAGATCTAATTTCTCCCTCCTTTACGATGGTGTGAAGAGTGGGCGAAAAAAAAAAAAAAACAGGGCCTAGGGGCGCATAAAATCTAAATCCGGCCCTGCCTGTAGTCTACAATCAATTTGCCACCAGATATTGTTTTCACGACTATTTTTTTTAATTTCTACATATTAGAATCATCTATGTGCATTCTAAATCAAAAACGAAATAATAGGCTAATTTTTTTTAAACTGTTCTGTTTTTCCTTTAACTTCCAAATCAGGGGGAGGGAGTGCAATTGTCCTTACAGCTGACATATTCACTACTAAATATTAGTACTATATATACGTTTACTATTAATGTAAACTATTTGTATTTAAAAAAATATATATTGTAAAGATATATTTTTATGCCGAATGCAGCTTTTATTTGACGTAAAATGTCCTGCCCCAAAAATTTGCCACTTTAGGCTACAGCCTACTTAGCCTATTTAGAAATCCAGCCCTGGCTCGGTTAAAATGAGGGTGACCAATACATAGTACAATTTTGACAATTTTTTCAAATATTTTTATAATTAAGAGGTATATCCATGTTGTATGCAAGCAAAAAGTGATTTAATGGCTTTAATTTTCTTAAAGTAATTGGAATTTCAAATGATACATCAAGTGTGTGCTAAATTACATTGGCCTGGCAATTTGGCGATTCTTGACAACTTTTCTAGCAACCCCTTAAATTGCCTGCCTGCTATGTTCATGTGGGGAGAAGCAGAGCAGAATCTATTCTATTATTTTCGTATAAGTTTTAAGTTTTAGTTGGCTTAGGCTCTACATGTTTCAACTCTAGACTTTTTTAAATCGCAATGTTACTTTAAAACTTCCTAAATGGCTTTTTATTTCATACAATGTAAGTAAGTATACCTGTAGAGTATTTGTTGTACATAGCGTAAGTGTACAGTAGGTAATTGTTGTACATAGCGTAAGTGTACAGTTGCGTAATTGTTGCACATGTTTTAATTGTTTCAGTGAATATTGTTGTACATGTTTTAATTGTTTCAGTGAATATTTTTGTACATGTTTTTATTGTTTCAGTGAATATTTTTGTACATGTTTTTATTGTTTCAGTGAATATTGTTGTACATGTTTTTATTGTTACAGTGAATATCCCAGCCCACCGAGTTCTACCAGAATCATCGACGTCGTGGCGTCAAGACCCCGACATCGAACTCCGACAGTTCCCTGATGTCAACCGGTAAGTACCATTTGAAATTGTGTTTCTAAATTAAATTTAATTGATATTTAATATTAATGCGATCGCAAGGTTCCTTCGGAGAGAGGAAAAAACCCCATTAAATATAGCTCGTCTCATAGAAACTAAATCAGAAAATATAGAGGAGACGAGTGTACTATGGGATACCATTTATATTTTAAAGAAAAACTTAAAAAAAAAATAACGTTCAACACAAAAATTTTCAACAAATGGCAATAAAGTGCAGAAGGTTAAACAAAGCAGTATATATTTTTTGTAATGGAAAAATGTATCTGAAAATTAAAAAAGTTGCTATTGGAGAGGGCTATTTGTAAAGGGTGTTTATATTTATTATTTTTTAACAGCGAGGTTCCAATTGGGTTTATTCTTATATATGTTCTTTCGCAGATATCCAATCAAATGTGTATCTGTGTTAATATAATGGAAAAAATATTCTGTAAAGCAACATTTATATTTTTGCATGGAATATTTTTACAAACAGTTTTATATGACAAATGTAGCTGACGTACAGGTCCCTCCCTGTACTCGCAATTTTTGAAATTCATTCGAATATAGACTTTTAATTTTAATAAATAGTTTTACACAAAATATTCTAACCAATTTCGAAAAGTGGAACTATAGACACCTGCTAATCAGCTGCATTTAGCACAATAAGACCGCTTGTAAAAAATATTCAATGCAGAGAAATTCAATACAGAATTAGAAATTTGACTTCGAACATCCTTCACTCTTAAAACAAAAGAGTGAAGTCCACTCCAGTAGGAGAAGTGCATTTTCGACACTGGAAAAGAGTGAATTTTAACTCAGACTGAGTTAAAATCACTCGTTTAGAGTGATCCTGTCGGAGGTTTAACACACAAAGGATCCACTCCTCTAGTAGAAGTGCATTTTCCAGACAGGAGTGAAATTAATTCAGACCGAGTTAAAATCGCTCGTTCTTTTTAAGAGTGTTGTTCCATTGGATTATCACAGAAGCGCTTTGTTCTGGAGATCCGCGGTCACTCGGACTCATTCTCCCTTAAGGCTAACCCAAAATTCTAAAATTTTTACTATTACTTTAATCTTTTTCAAATTTGGCATAGTGTTTTCAAATATAGTGAACAATGCTTTTTGGGCATTTTTTTTTATTTAAATATAATTTATTTATTTTAAACAGTGTTTTTCTTCTAAAAAAAGAGGTTTACGCTAACAAGTCTACCACATTGAATTTTCATCCTATAAACATTAATTATGTGTTAAATTCTTCGTTTTGAACTGATGCATGCAATGACCCTCTAGAGTCACATACAAATTACAAGAAAAGAAGTTATTAAGAAAAATGTCATAAATTAACCACACAAAAAAAGGATTCTTTTCGATTAACTTACACTTGAGCATTTTTTTAAAAAAACTTATGTATTTACACCAGATGTTGGAGGTTCATGGCACAGATATATATTGAAACAGCATCTTTAAAAATTTTCAGGTAAATTAATGTAAAACTTTTTATACTAGAACTGTTGGCGTAAACCCCCTTTTTTAGGTGAAAAACACCGTTTAAAATAAATCAATTTTATTTAAATAAAAAAAAATTGCCTGAAAAGCATTGTTCATTATATTTGAAATCACTATGCCAAATTTGGAAAAGATTAAAGTAATAAAAAAAAATTAAAATTTTGGGTATTCGCCTACCTTAATACTTTTTCCATCTACTTCTACGCTTTTCCATTTGTCTGTCCATCTGCCTGTTTTAAATTTAGTTAGATTTGAAAAATTCTTTTTTTGTTAAGAAACTGTAACAACAGTCTAATTTTTTATACTTTGCTTTCGATGTATGTCTAAGCCCACCATAGGTACTTTGCTGAGTTAATAAAGTAAAGGGAAATAGGAAATTTCTACTATTCAGAACAGTGCAGCTCAGTTGGATGTGTTGTAATAGTAACATTTTCTTTAATGTAGTTCCTGCCCACGAAGTAGACAATATCGAGGTTCTACCACAATCTCCAGCCCAAATCTCAACACCTAGGAGAATCTCTCAACATCCAGGTGCTGCCGTGGAACTTAGTTAAGCTGGTGGACCCAGTAAGATATATATATTTTTTTACATATTAATGGATTGATTATACGTTGCAGAAATCATGGAAACCAGGATGCATATAATTATTTTAAAAACGTAATAAAATAAATTTATCCAGATAGATAATTTAAAGGGGTCTGGTTACTTTATTCGAGTCTGTAACTGGTATTTTAAGCCTAAATTCTCCTCGAAAGTAAAGTATAATATTTAACAATAACTTTTCACTAAAAACTTTATTTAAAAAAAAAACGAACATATGACGTCAAACGGATTACAGTGATAGACTGAGGACTCCCTTGGAATTCCACATCTTGAAAATCGTAATGTTATTCCTATGGAAAACATTCGCAAGTCAATTACCGCCACAATTTTAATAAAAGGTTACTAGTTTTTGGTATCATTGTAAAGAACGATATTAGTAGATTTTGTAAAATTAAATTGTTTTGTGAAAATCACATATTTAGTATTTTTAGTAATTTTTTGAAATCAGAACTTAATGCGTACTCCATTTTTTACTTACTTCAAAAAATTATTAAAAATAATAAATATGTGATTTTCACAGAACAAATTAATTTTACAAAATCTACTCCTATCGTTCTTTACAATGATAGCAAAAACTAGTAACCTTTTATTAAAATTTTGGCGGCAATTGACTTGCGAATGTTTTCCATAGGAATAACATTACGATTTTCAAGATGTGGAATTCCAAAGGGAGTCCTAACTGTGAATACTGCGTTTGCTATCAGAAAGATCGGTTTGTCGTCAGAAATTGCTTTTTGGCGAGATTCGCGCCCTCGAAATGGAAAAGTACCTAATATGCATAGCCTTAGTAGCGTACAATGTGTTTATTATTATTATTATTATTTTCAGTTCGCATTCGCCGCTGGTTGAGACCAGCTTCCCCAGAAGATCGGGAGGCAGAAGCAACAACACGTGGGCAAGGTAAAATATTATATTTTTATACATTAAAAAAAAGAACTTCCAACTAATTCCTCCAACCGTCGAATAATGTATATTATTGGAAGTATTTCTCCTTATGCTAAAGGATTTCAGTAAAATGCTGGGCTCGCATGCGCAGTGCCTAAAAATAACGCACCCCTTATAGTAAATGCTAAGGAATCATTAGAAACACTAGGCGTGTGTAACACTACTGGACTTTCGATTACTGTTCAATCAATCAATGCATGCATTTAAAGCAAATATATACTTTGAAGTTAATTTGAATACCTTAAAATCAATCGATATACACTCTTAAAACAAAAGAGTGAAATCCACTACAGTTGGAGAAGTGCATTTTCAACACTGGAAAGGAATGAATATTAACTCAGACTGAGTTAAAATCACTCGTTTGGAGTGATCCTGTCGGAAGTTTAACACAAAAAGGATCCACTCCAAAAGGAGAAGTGCATTTTCCAGACTGGAGGAGTGAAAATTAATCAGACTGAGTTAAAATCGCTCGTTCGTTTTAAGAGTATATACTGATTGGGCCTGCGCACTTTTTGCGATATCCCTTTTATGACATCCGACAGGTACTAGGGACTCGGAGTATCAAATTTGAAGTCTATCGATATTAAAGTTTGAGCTGCAGAGTTATTTCAGACAGACAAACGTATTGACATACATACAGACGAACCAATGGTTTAAAATTTAAACGTGACGAAAATACAATATTTCCATTTCGAATATTCAATCCCATCACATTCCTTCATACAAAGTGGTGTTTGAAATAACTAGATAGTTCGTTTAGCCGAACATCTAGACTATCAAGCTATTAGAGTTTTTTCTCTTTCAAAAATTTAATGATAGCAGCAACTTTAACTGTATATACTGTGTTGCGTAGCTAAAAAATTCCTGTTTTTCGCAAAGATTCCGTTAACATTTCTCTTCCACGCGTGACTGTTACTTTGTTTCACTGCCAAAAGTGTATCCTATACAAAGGAACACCTTGGGGCAACTCTCTTGGGGATATCGCATCTTGAAAATCGTAATGTTATTCCTATTTATAATATTCGCAAATCAATTACCGCCACAAATTTATTAAAAGTTTACTAGTTTCTTGTATCATTGTAAAGAACGAAAGAAAGTAAAGGATAAAACTAATTTGTTTTGTGAAAATCACATTTAGTATTTTTATAATTTTTTTTAAATTAGAAATTAATGCTTACTCCATTTTTTACTAACTTCAAAAAATGATTAAAAATACTAATTATGTGATTTTCACAAAACAAATTAATTTTATCCTTTTAGTTCCTTTCGTTCTTCACGATGATACAAGAAATTAGTAACCTTTTAATGAAATTGTGGCGGTAATTGACTTGCAAATGTTTTCCATAGGAATAACATTACGATTTTCAAGATGTGGAATTCCAAAGAGAGTCCTCTTAACTCATATGTTCGTGCTAGTGCAAGTTGATCTTGTTTAACTCTATTATTGATAATTTCTTTTATTTTGCATATGGATAGACCAATTCCCCCTGAACGTGTCATATCGAATGTGATGAGCGTTATCCAACATTTAGAACAGGTCCAGGAAAATGTGGACAACGCCATTCATAATCACAACCTGAGGGTAAGCTCCTTTGAATCATTTTGATAGCAGGGATTGTCACTGAGTTATTCTGTAAATTACTTTGTTTCCATTGAGTAGTGCAGCTGGTAATTTGAGGTTTAATTTGTAAGTTATGTCAGCCGTCCTGTAATTTAAAAAGAATTTATTGTTTACAGTTAAGCGCGGAGTTATTATATTCGGAAATGGAACTGTTAATCGCATTCACAAACACGTCACTAACAGTCATATTTAAAATTATAATTTTACATACATTGCATTGAAATTATAACTTTGCTTGCACTTTATATTGTATCTCCAGACTCGGAGAACAATTTACAGCAAATAAGTAATTTTACACCAGGACAATTTATGAATCTACTCTGGTAGAATATTATTCGCTGCAATTTTTCTTGGTTTTCTTAGGTAGAACATGGAGAAAGTATTATAGTATACATTTTAGGTGTATGTAAAAATAAGAACTAATTATTATGCATTATAAAAAATTAAATTGCGTACAAAAAAAATATGAATAGTTTAACTGTAATGTTTATTATATCTTTGGGCAACCATTATTTTATTTTCTTTATTTTGTATTTGTTACTTTAAATTCCCATCAGAATTAAATTATTAAACTTAGAAACTATAATTTACAATTGAATCAATTATATTGTAACTATTTTATAATATAAGTAATTAGTGTTTTATAAAGTTACAATATTTTAAAGCAAGCTGTAATTTAAATAAAAGTTTAATTAAACTGCCATTTTTTTAATTATTACCCTAATTACATTATTATTCAAACACGTGATTTAATTTTTAATCGCCCGTTTACAAATGAAGTTCTAGTGTATTAATACTTCATGCACCTGGAATAATTCTCTTTTATTTTCATATCATTATATACATCTAGATATCATTCAAATACAATATTAACAAGAGCTAATTCATTGAAATCTCATTTTTAAGTGTTTTTTTTTCCATAAAACTCATAAATATAAAAACAAGAATGTTTCAATTTTATCATGAAAACGATCAATTACCGCCACAAATTTATTAAAAGTTTACTAGTTTCTTGTATCATTGTAAAGAACGAAAGAAACTAAAAGGATAAAACTAATTTGTTTTGTGAAAATCACATTTAGTATTTTTATAATTTTTTTTTAAATTAGAAATTAATGCTTACTCCATTTTTTACTAACTTCAAAAAATGATTAAAAATACTAATTATGTGATTTTCACAAAACAAATTAATTTTATCCTTTTAGTTCCTTTCGTTCTTCACGATGATACAAGAAATTAGTAACCTTTTAATGAAATTGTGGTGGTAATTGACTTGCAAATGTTTTCCATAGGAATAACATTACGATTTTCAAGATGTGGAATTCCAAAGAGAGTCCTCTTAACTCGTATGTTCGTGCTAGTGCAAGTTGATATTGTTTAACTCTATTATTGATAATTTCTTTTATTTTGCATATGGATAGACCAATTCCCCCTTAACGTGTCATATCGAATGTGATGAGCGTTATCCAACATTTAGAACAGGATAGATAGATATTTTTCTAGATAGATATTTTTCTTTATATTTAGATATTTTTCTATTATAATAACCTAATAATACTTTTGAGTCCTTAAATTTAAGATGAGATACAGAATACAGATACACTTGGATATTCCCAAGGTATCTTGAAGTTGAGTAGGATATATTGTTTTCTAAATTATTCATAGCAATGGGATCGTTCAAGTTTTCAAATTTTAGAACAAATGAAAAATACAAGAAATTCCATCAAATTTCAAAACTTGAGATATTAGTGCCGGAAGCATTGTAAATTATTTGAGACTCCAGTTTTTGGCGCTATTATGAACCGACGATGTATCCAAAAAATAAGAGAATTACCGAATTCATTGTCATCTTTTAAAGAATAATTAACATTGCAATTATTAATTTAAATGTATTTATACTTATTCGTTAAGAACTGCTTAAATGTGCTACAGATTTTTTTTCATGTTAAAATAAATTAATTGTGAGGATTTGTTATTGATTCTTCTTAGTGCACGATAACTTTTGGTTAAATTTTCAATGTTATTTGGCTTATTTTGATACCTAATCCAGCGGAGAAAGTGGGAAAAAAATAAGTGGGGGGATGCCTTCAATTAGAATGCCATGCCCCCCCCCCCCCTCTATGGATTATGTATTTGAGAGATATAAGAAGTGGGGGGATGGATAGCCATTTTCTTGAAAAGTGGGGTGACGCGTCACCCCGTGTCTACCCGCACTTTCAGCACTGACCTAATCTCAATATGTAACTTAAATAATTATTATCAATAATTACTTCTTTCAGGCCTCATTGACGAAAACAACAATGTCAGTGGCTTCCCCAACAGGAATATCCCAGAAGAAGCCATCTTCGCCCCCCAGCCCAGTCCCCCACGAGATCGTGGGAGGGAAGAACACAACCAACAGCCCATATAGGTCAATGTTGTGGAGATGAGCCTGCCCAACAAAGGCGAGTCCTATTCAGATTTATTAATTTATCTGTGTATTATGCATGAGAAATTAGTAGTTTATTGAATTATTTTACTTTCAATTACCTGATATGAAATACTCTAAGGTAATGAAAGTATTGCGACGGGGTTGGTTGAACACAAGTGTTGACATATTCCTGCAACGGAAGTTGAAATTAAATATTTTTCACTAATACTGTGATATTTTTCTATTGAGCTTTAGGACCAAATTTCATGTTAAATAAGATTACCATTTTTATGTTTTAGGTGCACAATATTTCTCAGCTCACCGAGTTCTCCGAACGTGTCGCCGATGTCCAACGCTCTCCGGGAGTAGAACTCAGTGGGCTGGGCTCGTTGTCCCAGCCCACTGGGTTCTTTGCCCAGCGGGACGTTTAACCGTCCAGCAGTACAGCTAATATTGCCCACTGAATACTTGTTCAGCCTACTGAGTTCTACTGTCTTATAATACAAGCTTCAGCAAAGTTGTATGATCAAACGGCGTTTGCTCGTCGAGATTTGTTTACACTTGATATTCGTACCAGCCCACTGAGTTTCTACTGTATAAAGTCTACACCAGTAATGTTACCAAGGCAGTTTCTAAGCGTACTATATTGGTTCATATACGTGCAAAATTACTAAAATATAATCATGGTTTGCATTATTGTTTTGTTATTTGTTCCTTTGTTAAATCTAAATAATTGATTTTATGGTTTGAATTAGAACATTGCTATTTTAAATTGTTATTTATTACTTTCTCATTCATACATTTATATTTTTAATTTGTCCAATGTTTGCATGACTGCTGCGTTTTGCTTTTGTGGCTTGATTTATTTTTATGCCTGCTGTGTTTTGTTTGTGTGCCTAATTTCATTGTTATTGAAGACTGTGTTTTGTTTTTGTGCTTACTCTAATTGTTACTTACTGCTGTGTTTTGTTTGTTTGCTTAAATTCATTGTTATTGGCAGCTGTGTTTTGTTTCGGTGTTTAAATTAATTGTTATTTACTGCTGTGTTGTAACTATTTTTGTATGTAACTATTAGTGTTGTTTTCGTGACAACTAAGGAATAAAGGAGTCCCGATGACTGATCGTTGTGATTGTCCCTTTTAGTCAATCGGGCCTTCATTAAGATTCAATTTTTCAGGGTGTAATGTTTATTTATCACATAAAAATTTTAATCTGAAGAAAGTGTTTTTGTGATCAGGTGAGGATTGATTGTTGAATGCCTAAATTTGTATTGATAAGCAAGGTCTTTGATTGCAGCTAATACATAAAAGTGAAGTTTAAAAAAAAAATCCAAATTTTCGAAATTAATTTACATTGACCTGTATTTTTAAACAAATATATGTATATGTTAAATTGTTTTGTTAGTACAATATAGAATAAAAATATTTTAAAATGATAATATTTCAAAATAAACAACATAATTTTAGTGCATTAAGAATGTTTATTTTTTTTTCCTTTTCAGACTTAAGTTAAAAGCACCTTTATATCTCTAAACCTTTTTTTACGATTTTTAAGTTAAACTATATGTTAAAACAGTGCGTCAGAACAAATTAAGTGGTTTTCCGCCAAATAGGCAAGATCGTGTCATAAATGGTAGGTCATCTCGCCAACCAATTATTGTGTCTTCGCATCTTGTCAAAAAGATAAAACTTTGCTACAGAAGTCAAGATTATTTCATGGCGGATTTTGAGCTTGGAATGACTGTGTCAGGTTTCATGGGATCAAGACTAGTAAAAAAAACAGCACAAAAAAGGTGTAATATAACAGCAGGTCAAAGCGTTCTGGGGCTGATAAGACAGTTATTCCTGACTCCTTCGTTCCACTTTTCTTTGGGTGAGCAGTGAGCACCCTAGAATTTTCACTCGTTCGCCTGAAGTTATAGCGACACTTTCCGATAAGAAGTTATCAGAAGATGAGGTTAAAATGAAGATGTTAGAAGTCAGTCTAACAACTTCACAAGTGTAGTTAAAATGAAGATGATAAGATGAAATGTAAAACTCTCTGCGCACTTCTTAATCTAAACATACTTTTCATACAATGCTAAAAAGTATATTTTAAAAGATTTTTTTAATTATGTTTATTGGCTACTAGGGACTTGCCTTAAAAAATGCACATTTTGTGCTATAAATGCAACAAAAAATGCCGTATCACTTATTTGTGGTTAACAGATCATTTTAACATTGTATAAAAAATCTCCATAAATGTAATTAACATTATGCTATATTATTTCTTAAAACAAGTATGCCAAAGGGTTCGCACATGATTGTGCTTCGCTCATTTTTTTTATGTCAGAACAGGAAGATTGGAATCGAAGTTGCAATTATTACTCCATATTTAAAAGTAATCCACTTCAAAATTAATTTTGACCTGCCACGTTGTGTGACAGTTAGGTATATAGGAAATAACTCGTATCTTCAAACATGAAATGTATAAACACAACTTTTCGTTTCCAACCTTTTTGTGCTGACATAAAGGAATGCGTGACACATATTTCATCAGTACCAGATCTTTCATTTACAAAATGGTCCTCCAAATCTGCATCTGATTTATCACAAAATTTTTCGAAATAACTAATATTGGTAATCATTTCTTTATAAAACTTAGATAAAAAATCGAAAATAAAAAAAATAAAAATTTTGAACTTTTTTAAGACGATACTACTCTTTAAATTTTGAGAATAGCTCCTGCAAACTTTTATAGTTTAAGTATTATTTGTTGAAGAACTGTGCATTGATATGTGATGAGCTACAGGTGATGTGAAATGTGAGCTACAGATAAAAAGTAACTTCCATTTCTACTGAAAATCGCAAAAAAATTAAAATTATTGAATTCAACATTTTTTATTAAAACAACTATACATAGCAGACTTTATTGCATGCACAATTTTGTGCACCACATATATAAGAACACATGTTAAGCCAAAAAACTTAATTCGCAGAAATGCCCCTTAGGGATTTATTAAACACAAGAGTTGAAATCGCGAAGCAGAGAAAAAAGGTTGAAAGCAAACAAAATACGTATTCAAGCAATTATGAATGACTCCAGAAAATACTAATGTTGTTTTTTTTTTACAAATATATAATTTTGAAGCTTTCAGTTAATGTTCAGAAAGATATTGTGAATAATAAGAATATAAAACTGAAACATCGATATTTTGACCAAAAGTTTGGTACCTTAAGAAAAAGTTGCAACTTGAAACAACGTTCTAATGTTTAAAAACAGACATTCGCCCTTCAAAACTTTTCTTTCTGACACAAAGGAAATGCAAAACAGATTTCTGCGGCGCCAAGTTATAAACAAAAAGAGTCTCCACTTAGCAGCCACCTGCAAGCAATTATCGGCAAGTGGTTGTAGAGTCTCGTCTCTCATTTTATACAACTTTGCTAAATGTGTTTTCCTTTTATTTTGTCAAAACATTCTTCGAGACAAAGAACCTCAAAAGGCGAGATAAGAACAAATCGTTCTTTGCTCCCTGTTCTCATGCCTCCAAGTACAGCACAGCAATGCAGTATAGTAATACGTCATTCAATTCATGACGGTGTATATAACGTTATAAACGAGTACTCTAAAAACAAGTTGACTACAAGTGAATCACGTATTATAAACTCACATAAGAAATTAAAGTTATTGAATGATCTATAGAATAATTTTTTTAACTTAGTCCTATTCACCGTAGGTTAATTTCACTTTCTCCAGTCAATTATAATTTTTTTAATATTGTAAAATTTAATTCAAAATTATTTTAATAATTGACTATACATTTAAAAAAAATGATTATTTAAAAATATTCTTTATTTAAATAATTGACTGGTTACCAAACTTTGAATGAAAATTGTCTCTCTAATCCCACTGTTTGAAATTAGTTGGAATATTTATGTACATTTTTTTATTGGAAAAAGAAATAGATATATTCTAACCGATTTCAAAGAGTGGGACAGAGTCAATTTCAAAATTTAACAACTGTAATTGATTTTAGCAATTTTAACATCCAACTATATCAAATTTCTGGTTGCTTAAAGTTATACTTATTTACGTAGCACAGCAGTACAATAAATTTTGTTTTTAAATTCCATATGAAAATAAATATATAAGGTAACCACTTTTTATCCAATTTTGTTTCAAATTAATATGGGGGGGGGGGGGGGCACTGACTAATTTTGTCTATTTTTATTTTTTCTCTTTTTACAATTCCGACGAACTTTGAGCATTTTTCAGGAACAATGCTTGTATAAAATTAAGACCTTTTCCACACACACAATGAATAGCGCTATCTATATCTTTACTAGATTTATGGGAGCTATAAATCTGTAATGGGAAACTTTCAGTCTCAAAGACAGGACCGGAATCAGGACAGTGTAGGAAATACAGCTTATTTTTTTTTCCTTAATTGGCCTCAGGCATGGTCCAAGCAGATGTGGACCCTTGGTCCTTTTTTTCTTTCGTCTTGACCTTTACTCCAGTTTACAACCATGAATCTCCACTGAAGTCTGGGTCTCAAGGACTTTTGGCGACAGTAATTCTTCTGATGGGACCGCAATGGGCACATCTCACGCCTAAGGGCTACCAAAATATAAACACATTCGCACAAAATCTCCCCACTCCCACAATTTCCCCTTTACATAACCTTGAGAGATTGGACCCCCCATTGGGTCTTTTGTGATGTTCCAACCTAAAGCACAGTGCGGGGGGTCCTCTGTTTTTTTCTTTCTTCTCATGTATTGTCGGAATCACGACTAGTCACAGCAAAGAAAGGAAAAATGATCATTGCTTGAAACTTTTAATTTTTGTGTGAGCTGTTCTGTTTTTTTTTTCTACTCGTGTATTGTCAAGGCGAACTTCAAAGTAATTGATCCTCTACCTTCGTCCGGAGTTGTCATTTCCTCAATGAAAATTCAGTCTATGTCATTTTTTCTTATAATACTGCATATGACGATGATATTCTTACGAGTTGACTATGCAGTGGAAAGTTAGCTTACTTTAGGCATTTTTTTAATTCCAGAATAAAATATACAAACATTTACAGCAACTCCTCGTTATATCGCGCTTCCCGAGTGACAAGTAAAAAACTGCGATATAACCGAATGCGTGATATAACGAGCGACTTAATAAATATTATACTTTTCATGTATTCATACTATCAACAAAGTTTTTAAACTAAATCACAGTATGTATATGAAAGATTTAAACTAAATCATATTAAATAATATAACAACTCTCTATACAATAATTTGGAAAGGACTTATTAGTAAATATTTAAATATTAATATAAAATATTAATTATTGAAACATAATACATTATTGCACAGGTATTACATATCAACTTCACATTAGGAAGTAAATTGAATCAGCAGTTGTTATCATTTTGCACCCTGTAGAAGTTGTTTTTCCTTGACTTGACCCATATTGTAAGAAAGCGTGTTATAAAGTTCGTGTGATTTTTATATTGTTAATTTCTGTTGTTATTCAGTTAATCTTAACGCTGACGTATGGGTGAAGCTAAATTTGAGCTGCATTTTCGTCTCACTAGATCTACACCAATGCTATTGCCAGCTTACAAGGGAAATGTTCAGTCTTTTTTAGCAATTGCAGCCCCTAAGGGGGAATCTCAGTCTTGGAAAGTGTTTCAATCTCTCCATCATGTGTTACCTTTCAATAACTCTTGTTTCCGTTTTTCGATGTTAGTGGGTGAAGTTAATAGAGTAAAGCATTTATATCTACTAAATTATCAGTCATTTATCTGCAGAAAAAAATAGAGGTTAGAATTAACATTTATTCCCTAAAAAATTCTATCCTAAGGATCCAAACATAGTTCAAATGTTTGATCCTCATTTTGTAAATCTTTCTGCATAATTTTCATGAAGACCCTACCCAGTCGTCCGGACGAAATCTCCGCATCCCAGTATACCCCCACTTCTTTATTGGACCAACGGTTTCCGGTCATTACTTTAGCTGTGTGATTTGGAAGGGATTCTACAACACCCTTTGACGAAACATCTGGGTGCCAAAAGTTAAAATGGAGGAAAACACACTGAGCCTTTACCATAAATTATTGTTTGTGTCAAAAGAACCTTTGCCTTATCTGAAACTAAAAACCCAGAATCAGAAAGGATCGAATGACCACAAGATTGGTAAATCTAAATGGCATTTTTGCTCTCCACTGATGAGATCTTGTGTGGTGATTCTGCAACATCTGTGGACGAAACAGCGGGGGTTAAACACAACAGGAGGTCAGAAAGGATAAAAAAAATATATATATACTGAAACCCTTTTCCAAGTGCCAAAAGAAACCTTATCAGAAACTAAAGGCAAATAAAACGGAAAGGCTCTTAATTGCCACTTTGAGGTGAGAATGTAAGCACATTCTTGGGGTTGTTATAAACATTGACTGCAAGCAAGAAAAAAAAAAAAAAACATGTGGTATGCTTTGTCCTCGAAATGCCTTCCACTCCCATGAACAGACAAAGGATTGGAAAGCTTCCAATTAAAATAAATGGGTCTGTCTTATCGAACACGTTAAAGCCACCTGCAATTGACGGATTTATGAGCGTCATCAAGATAGCTTGGAGATTCGAGTTGCAAGGATGTTTAGACTTTCTAGATGTTTAGACACAAAGAACTTCTGGGATTGAGCAGTGAATTTTCTCCTGCTGTTTCAAATGACTAGTATTTTCTTGTTATTTTCTTTGTTTTTCTGTCTGTGTTTCATCTTGTTCTTTTCTTTGTAAGAGCGTCAGCAAGATAGGTTACAAAATGGAGAATCCAGGTGCAAGGATGTTTTGACTTTCCAGGAAAGATTCTAACACAAAGATTTTCTTGGATTTAGTAATGAATTTTCCCCTGCTGTTTCAACTGAATAGTAACTTCTTGTTCTTTTCTTTCTGCCTCCTTCTTTTTGTAACAACTTAACGCAAAATTTAAGGAGTTACGCAAATATAAAGTCCCAGTTTCCTCCTATTTATTTGAGTGATGTTGGTGTGATTTAATTCTATAAAACTTTCGTAACATTACTAAGTATTTTTACAGTGAAGTTCTTTCTGCGGTTTGTCGCAGTTTCAATTGTTGAAAAGATCAATGCATTAAATTACTGAAAAATAACTTTACGCTAATGCATATAGTTTTAAATTTGGAAGAAAAATATGTTTTAACTGGTTAAAAAGTATTTGCATTTTTAACATTATACGCTGATAAAGCCCATTTAAGCTGCAAAAAAAATTATAACTAATATTATACAGTGAGAAGAATATTACTGAGTTTATTATGATATTATACTACTATATTATATGTGACAAATATTATTGAGATTTTATTTTAGATATAAATTCGTGACTTTAAAACTACGCGTGACTCAGTTGAGGCAACAAATTATATGCCTCTAATTATTAATGTTAAAGAATGCTTCCCAAATGTTCTTTACGATTTGTATACACTTATTTGTGTTTAAAACTATTTACGCATGCTTACTAAAAACTTTTTCCCACGGAAACTCCGACATCACTTATATGTACCTGGATGCACACTATTAATAATACAACTGTGCAAATATTTTTTTTATCTATAGTGATACAGCATAGTTCCAAATTTATTACTGATTCCTGTAAAGTGCCATAAAAACCTATTTCCTATTACACGCTCCAAAACAACAAAGAGATTAAAAAAACATTACAGCAACATGGACTACCCTATTCAGTTTGTCATAGTCATGCCTTCCTTGCCTAATCAGGCCTATCCTCCTAGATTCCTATGCTGTGCCATAAGGAACCTCTCTCCTATTACACGCTCCAAAGCAACAATGAGAAATAAAAAACAACAACATTACAGCAACAGCGATTACCCTACTCAGTTTGTCATTGTCATGCCTTCTCCTTCTCTATCTAATCAGGCCTATCCTCCCAGATTCCTATGCCGTGCCATAAAACTTATCTCCCCTTATACACGCTTCTAAGCAACAATGAGATAAAAAAAAGATGAAGATCGTAGTGGAAGAAAGTTCTAAGTTACATTTTTTTCAAATTTGAGATTTTTATATCAATGAACATTTTACTAACTCCTTTAACGATACCAAGATTCTATGATTCTATTTTTCTAAACTTTGTGCTTAATATATTTTTTACGGTTTGCAAGTACCATTTTCAACAGATCTGAGTGCAAACTAAACACTTCAATGCTCCTTTTCTCGTTTTCACATTTTTGTCACTTAGCATTATCTTCCACTAAGCTGATGAGACGGCAAGAACACCCTGTTCAGTAGCCGTTGTCATGCATTTAGGTAATGGCCACTGTAATGACCCTCAAAGTGGGCCATAAAACGATAAATCTGTCACCACAAGAGTGTTTAGGAAGGAAGAGAGAAACCCCCCATGGTGAATTCTTTCTTAAAAGGATGGATTTTTTTTTTTTTAACTTGACCCATATTTTTTACGACACTCCTGGTTCTCTTTTGGATGTCAAATTGTGCATCTTCGCAGCTTTCGAATTATCACGAGTTAAATCATCTCCTGGTAATAAACACAACTGAATGTCCACAAAATCTATTGTGTTTCCAGTTAAAAAGGGATTAATTGGCATCTTTGCCCAATTATGTTTTTTTTTTTCAAGGAAGTTTTTGAGCCGAAATTAGGAATAACTGAGATTATCAAAGATGGTTGGATTACTTAGCAAAGATGTAAGCAATTCTGATAACTGGATGATTCCAAATTTGATTGAATCATTATTGTCTTGCAAAAGATGTGACTAGTACGATTGAGAGCAACTCTTTCTAAACATTTAACTTAAATTTAACTTTTAAAAGAAATCGAAGCTAATTTTTTGACGAGCGCTTTTTGTACCCACATTAAAAAATAAGCAGAAACCTTTCCAAAGTCTATTTTTTAAGTGCCGATTTTTTTTTTTTTTTTGTTACAAACAATGACTCAAACTGATGACATGGACTGAAGGTAAAGTTACGTTCCCTAACAAAGTGTTAGTGGGAAAGAGCAGTAATGAAGTACGCTTTGTTCTCCTTCTTAGTTTCAAATAATGCTCACACCAAAGTACTCGTGTTCGAAGTATTTTCCCACTTCACAAAGACCAAATATGCACAGAGTGCGATTTTTAATTATGTTTTAAATCATTGTTAGACAATGCAACTGATGCTTGGAATATTCTAGTTTATAAATAGAATTGGGCGTTGATGAAAGTGTAGTAAAGTTTCTTTGTGTAATTGAACCATTAAATCAAAAGGTTCTGTTGCAAAAACATAGTATCTCACATATTGTTACAACAAAATTAGACTAATTTATATTTAACACTCGATGGCTGCGATTTTTCTAATAAATGCTTTTTAAGTAACATGTTAGTGGAAAATAATGAATTAGTAGAAATTTACCTATTACTTACCGTTTATTAATTAAGAACCAACAAAAGGACAAGTTTTAACTTTTAAGAAAATTGTAATTTCTTGTTATAGGACATAAAAATTTGTCTGAATGTCATTGATCTTATTATTTGATACACAATTGATGGCGAATTGATAGTCAAAGGACAAATAAAAATGTAAAAAAATCAGCCAATTATTTGGCAATAGTTTAATCAAAAGAATTTTTCAAAAATATTCTGTACTTTTATACCAATGATTCACATTTCTCACTACTATGAAAAAATGCAAGAAAAGTAAACTTCCAAGAAAAATGTAACGTCATGACAATTTTGGTAAAGGACTTAAAAATAATATTAGCCAGCGGATAAAAAATTAGCCAAGTCTAGGAAATTTTAGCCAAGTCTAGGAACCCTGTTGGAGGTAAAGAGCTACTGTGGGGAGAGGAAACTGGGAAAGGGGGTCTGATGTCCCCCTCCCAAAAAAGGGCACCTTGGGGAGGGGGAGGGCCACCTTGGGGAGCGGGGGTGGCCAACTTGGGCCCACCCCCAAATGGGGGGTTGGGGTGTGAGTAGTAACGTTAGGTTGAGTTGTCTATCCTGAAGAGATAGCGGAATTCGGGGATAGGGTCTGATGTCCTAGTACTTGTGAGTCATTCAAGGTCAGCCCACCCCCAAATGAGGAGATAGACAAAGAATGTTTTTGTGCGACTGGTAACGTTAGTAACGTTAGGTTGAGTTGTTTATCCTGAGGGAATTTGGGGGGGCCGCCTCGATGGTCAGGGCTGTCAGGGCCGCCTCGAATGGTCTGGTGTCTTATTGCTCCTTGCCCTGAATGTCATTCAAGGTCAACCGATCAATGGATGCGGTGGAGAGACAAAGAATGTTTGGGCTGGAACAGGATGACCTTAGGCTGAGTTGTCTCTCTAGTGTCACCATGTGCGTCCTTCTTCAGGGGATGTTTGTTTGTCCATAGAGCAGATAAGTGAAATCCGAATCCATAAAGTCCAGCTGGTGGGAGGGTGCAAAACAAGTTTCTGGCGATAAATTTCGGTACTTCAAGTGATCCAAATGAAGAAGAATTTCCGTTTTTTTTAAATTGTGACTTTCCCGAAAGAGTCATTATCTCAAGGGTGGCCTAACTTTTTCTCTTGGAAACAAAAGAGTCATTATGTTAGTATTGCTAGTATGTACTAACATCAGGATCCCGGATATTTCTCACTTCAGAAATTTCTCATGTCGGAAATTTCTCACAAAAAGACTCATTCGAATGATTCTGTCACAGGGACCATCCACAAATGACGCCACGCTAGACAAGGGAGTGAGGAGGGTTCATATAGCTGTAATTGTTTGTGGATATGGATTGGAGTGTGTGTCGGAAGAGGAGGGGGGGGGGTATGTAAAAGTGTGGCGTAGAAAGGAGGGGAGGGGGACTTTCCAAGCTATGTTCGAAAGTAGAATTAGAACTATTAAAATCGAACTATAATGGATATAAAGAAGAAGATATATGAAGAAGGATATAAGTTAACGCGTATAAGTCTTATAAAATTTCACAATTAATTACATTGTCTACTCAGGTTATCTTAAAGATTAAATTACGCCTTTAGCACGTGATCGCCTATGAAAATAGTTTAATACTTTTTCAAGGAAGAAAATGAAAGCCACGTGGCAAAAACATTTTTTTTTTGTTTGATTAGAGTTGCACTAGAGCTACATGTGGGCTATTGGCGGCGGGGTTTTTAATTCTTGACAACTGTCAAGTGACGTGGCCGACACCTGAGTTGGCATTAAAACTTAAAAGAGAGGCATCTTGGTGTTATAAAATTTCACAAATAATTGAATTGTCCACTAAGGCTAAGTTAAAATGTAAATTGTGCCTTAAGGTGGCGATCACCTTTGACCGCAATTTTCTGAAAATTCTATACATAACTTTGTGCGATTTTATAATTAGTTATGATAATATATAAAAATAGTTTTAAGAGAGTAAATCATAAAAAAAAACTTTTTTTTCAGCATTTGTTGGAATAGCGTTGCACTAGAGCTACAAGTTGGCCATTGGCGACGGGCGTCGTATTTTAGAAACACAGTCAGGTGACGAGCCGACACCTGAATAGGCACCCAACGCAACCGTTAAGGGCGACGTCGCACGCAGCGTTTTTTTTTATGTTAAGATGACAAATGAAAATAGTGTAATACTTTTTTTAAGAAAGAAAATAAAAACTACGCGGCAAAAAATTATTTTTGTTTGATTAGCGTTGCACTAAAGCTACAAGTGGGCATTGGCGATGGGGGTTTTAATTCTTAACAATAGTCAAGTGAAGTGGCCGACACCTGAGGGTTCATGCCCCGTGAAGCGAAGGCTCTTGAAGCGAATCCCTGTAAAGTATAATAAATCACTTTGGGGTAGGGTGGTTTGCCGGGTAGGGGGTTCAGGAAAATTGCCATATGAAAATGTGAGATATCCCTTAGCGACGTGTACAATGTAGCACATACACATTCCCTCAATCGTAAGCCCTTTCGCTACTTGAAAGGCCTGTGTGTGAACTATTAATCCCAGACCTGTCAGTTTACAGCAAGGGAGGAATGAAAGGGGGTGGGTTTTCCTTTATCCTGAGAGTCTCGGGTGGCCATGTTTGGTCACAAGTCATTTGATTACTGAATGCATAAATGAATTCGTTGATTTTTTGGTCACCCTGTAAAAATACGTCTAAATATTGTGTATTAATCCTGTGTTTTAAATACGTATAAATAGTTTTTGTTACAAATTTCTTTATTTGACAACTTTTGAAGATCTGATTATCATAATGCATGCTTATAAAAAGCTAAAAGACACAAAACCTCAAAAATATAATTTTTTTATTTTGTTTTCAAACCTAGATGCAAAGTTCTTTAATTTTATAATGTGCCTCCCAGTCGGCCCATTTAAAAATTTTTAAACTGTATAATAATTAGCTCCCTTTTTAATTTTCAGTTCGGGTTTTACATAAATTTTCAAGGCTTTTGTAAATATTTAAACTGGATCCCAAAGTATTTTTCTTACATTAACAAATATGAGTTTCATGAAAGTGTGGACGCAATTAGATCTGTTTTTTTTTTAAATTTTCAAGTTAAAAAATATTATTTTTTAATTATAAAGTATTTAAGGGTCAAAATTACCTTTGCACATAAACCTTTACTAATATTTCGCTTTATTGGCTCTATTAAAAAACTTCCACAGTTTGCAGAACATGTGTTCAAAGAAAAGAAAGTTTTAAAAATTCTTTAAACAGTGGGTAGTAAGATTTTTAAGAGGTTTAAAAAAGTTGAATTTTTGCAAAACATCTTAGTGTTACCTCCTTTAACGGACACCTCAAATAACGGACATTTTCTCAAGTCCCAGTCCCTTAACATAGGTTACTTAATGTAATCCCCTCAAAATAACGGACCCTCTAAAAAGCGGACGCCTTTTTTTAATTTTTTTTTTATTTAATTCGGCTATCAATCCCAATACAACACATTTCTGCATCCAAATATTTTTGCACCCTCATTTCCTTATAGTCAAACTACGTATTGGTGACTGTTCTATGACCTTCTAGTAACCTTAGAATGACCACCATAGGTTTACAATGGTTTCTACACGCCCCATGTCAATTTCCCCCATTATTCTCGAAACCTTTTCTTTCCGAGAATTGAGGGGGAGTGAATGCAATCGCCCCTGTCCACTTCGCGAAACTGTTTGACTGCTTGCCTGGAGTTGTGTCCGATTTCTAATTGCTCATAATCCTTAAAAGTCGAGTTGCTAACAAGCAACGAGAGCTGATTTAGATTAAGTAAAATAATGTGTTTAACCCTCTAATGCGTAGTGTTACCGTTCGGTAACAAGTTACATAATCCACTTTATTCTATTAAAATAGACCTCCCTCTCTACAAATTTGTGTTTTTTTCATCTATTACATTCCATTTTGAAGTTTTAGTTAATAATAACCCTCATAATTGAAAGTAGTAAAAGTGTATTCAAAATTAAAAAGTGAAGTTTCTAACTGCTGTGAATTTACGAGTTTTGGCAGTATTCAAAGTAATAATATTAGTACTAAATACAAATAAATTGCTTTAAAAAAAATATTATAGTTCAAGAGGGTTATTTTAAACTATATTTAGTAGTTTTCTAATCATTCTTTTCAAAATTGGTAGTTTGTAGTTGGTTTTTACATGTATTACCGTTTGGTAACATCATCCATTAAGCACAACTTTTGTTTGCTAATGTGCGTGTATCTCTGTAACGGATTCACAAGAGTTCAGTGTTTAAAATGTTTGGTACCACTTGGTTTTAAGAGTAAAAATAACTGTTTTATGTCGTATCATTCTGATATTTTAAAAAATTATGTTTAAAAATGATTTTTTGTATATTTTATTCATAAATACCTGCTATTTGTACTAAACCTGCTATTGCCTACTATTTGTACATTAATTTTGTTTCAAAAGTAACTACTATTCATAATTATTTTAATAACTAATTTTTCTTGTTTAGCGAAATCTAAATGTACTAAATATTAATACTCTTTTTTGTTTGTTATCTCAATGTGTGCACAATGAAAACTACTTTTGCCGCACTAATCGAAGAAAGTTTTTCGAAGGGGTCTTAAGACTTTGATAGAACTTAGGATGAATGGACACATGTGAAAAATAATGAAAATTAATTACAAAAATAAAAGCTAAGCAAACAAATTTTGTAAACTAAGATTGTATATTAGAGTGGAGTAAATTGATTTATGAAACCAAACTATATAATTTTCTCCATATTTTTACTTTTATAAAAGTAATTTTGTAAGTGTAGTTATATTAACACATTTCGATTTATCAGTTTTTAAGAATCATATTTAAGAAAAAGAAAAAAAATTAAAGTTATTTTACAATTTTAAATATTAGTATATATACGTGCCACTTACCTTATTTTTACTCATTATAAAAATTACTGTGGGACATATTTGTCTTATGTGAGCCTTATCATTATCAAGTATAGATAGCAAAATATCTTGTTTTCACTGTATTAAGTAATCATAAAAGCTTTCAAACGTATGAGCAAAACTGCAAAATTTTGACTTCCACTTCTCCAACTTTAAGCAGTAACTTGGACTCAAATCAGTTCCTGAAGTAATATGCCTAGAATTAAAATATTTTTTTTTGTTCCTAAAACTTACAATTAATTTCAATACATGTTTGAATTGTGTATAGGATTTTTTTTTTTCAAAAATTACCATTTTAATTTAATAATTTTATGCACTAAACCTTGACCACCCATGAAATACATAAGAAACAAACTTTTTAACGTCCTTAAAAGCTGTGTTAACGAATTAAATAGCAATATTAAAAAGTCTAAACCTAAAAATAGCAAAGTTATACGACACATATTTATTAAAAATGGTATATAACTTAACATTTACATCGCAGTGCACCGTGGAATGGCATTTCACGATGAGTACCAGTATTGTTTGTCGCTTAAAAGAGAAATAAACTTCTATTTTAATTAGGGAAAAAGAAGCAAGATTTTTTGAAGCAAGATTTAATAACAAATATCTTTATAAAAAGCAAACGATTTTATTATAAAAGGGGGGAAATAATGTATTCATAATTTAGGAATCTGAAATTGCCCGTAGTTTCATTAATGGGAAAAGCTGGGTAACGAATGGGACAAAATAAGTCAGATTAATTTTTTAAAAGAAAAGTTCTTAAAATAATTTCTAATTATAATGGAGCTTAAAAATTAGGTATAAGTATTTATTTGTACATATTTGCACAATATTAAGTCATTTTCTTGATTATTTCTTCGATTTTGACTTCAGAATGTGGAGCGCAAGCCTAATCCAAATGTTTTCAAATTTTGTAAATAGTTTTATGATTGTTATCATTTATTTTAGTTTTGTCTTAAGTTTCATAAATTTTAAAATTTGTTTTATAGTAGATGAAACTTAGAGAATTACATATAAAAAAATAATACTTATAGTATATTGAATAGTTAAAAATTCGGCATTTAAATAGTCTTCGAAGTGAAATGCATATATTTAAACAATGTAACAATGTAGGATTTTAGAAATATTTAGATGAATCTGTTAAAAATGGTACTTGCAAACCGTAAAAAATATGCACTGTTAAAAAAAATATCCTAGTAAAATTACGGGCTTGCTCCGGCAGCAGAGTTTCTGTTTATGCACCGTTAAAATACACTAACGTCCATAATTTCCTGAAGCCCGTAATTTAACGATGCAAACTAATACATAACCAGCAGTGAAATTACGGTTCTTGAATTTAAGTTTACAGTCTGCCTTATAACTATTTTAGCGTAATTAAACGTTCATTTACCGTAAATTGACAAGCATAATAACGGTATCAAGCGTATAACCACGTTCTGTAAGAATACGCTCTACCTGCTTACGGTTCAACCCTAAATTGATAGTGCGTGATATTTTTAACCGTTTTCTGACGGTCTTGGTAAATTAATTGACGGTGTGTTTGTAGCATAAAAAAATTGAAACAAAGTAGCAATTTCAACGAATGTTAATTTTATCCATTGAAATTACAAGTCAAACAATTTTCAATAATAGTATATTAACTTAAAAACATAGCAAATAAACACACAGGAAGAACACAGGGAAAAAAAATCATTCAAAGCATAGGAATCTGTCTACGCCAGGCCTCTTTGGCGGCAATAACAAATCATTGCCTAACCTGGTGTAACGAAACCTGTTTCTTTCTTGGTTCTTCTCTCCCAACAACCCTAATTCAAGCGAGACACAAGTCCTATGTTTGTACAGAGAGAAAAAAAAAGAAACCGCCGATAGAGCTAAAATCGTCTGCTTTCCTGTTACTTAAATATTCACAGAAATTCTTATGAAAAATAAGTAGATTTGGAATAGTAAGCTTCACCTATAAACGCTTCTCCACACGATTTATACTCCTTAAAAAGCAAAATCACTCACCATTTAGCCATAATTGAACTTTTAAAAGAAAATTGACTGTTTTCAATAAATTTCTCTCGAATTCAATTAATATTCTTTATCATTTGCTAAGTGCATTTGCAGTTCGAAGAATAGTAATGCAAAATTGCTAGCTCTAAAACTGGAAACAAAGCTTACAAATCATTTTTTTTATTTTCTATTTTGAAATTTCTTGATTTATTCTTAGTTTTAATTTCCCAGTATTTAGAATATTTTTGAAAGACAAATACAACAACATTCCAACAATCTATCAGTATACTACCTATACAAATAATCTCTCAACTCTGAATTTTTTAATTTACTTTAAGATAACAAAACCTCACAAAATAAATTATCACAATGATAATTTGTTATTTTGAAGCAGTGATACAGTTATACACGCTGAAACGTAAATCAAAACTGACCAGCTCTTTATGCAAAAAAAAGTGGAATGCTGCTTGCCGCTTTCCAGACAAATAATGAAAGATCAAAGAATCACATTTTGCTGGACGTTATTACATAATTCCGAACTGATTTAATGACGAAAATAAATTTTCTAATTTATATAGTTTCGCATGCGATTGCTGACGTGAAACAGCTTTTTTTAAATATATAATGAATAAATGGCAATGAGATTTAACTGTGTGGACTGTTGACACATAATGAAATAAACTAAACTCCTCGGCGCAACAGCCCGTGAATGGTCCAAGGCCTGCCTTGCCCATTTCAGATTTCGTGACCCATCAGGGCTCTGGGGTGCTAGGCATATGTCCCGGTAAGTTGGCCAGCCCCAAGCGGAAACCCAGTGTTTAGTTCCCAAGCATGCTTGGGAACCATTTTATCGACCAACTCACAAGGGATGAAAGGATGGGTCAACCTCGCCTAATCCGGGATTCGATCCCCGGACCTGTGGCGTGGAAAAGCGAAGCTCTACCATTAAGCCACAGTGCCTCAAAGAAAAAGAAGTGAAAATATAGGTCGCTGATGTGATACCGTTGGTAACACAAAATAATTTTTAAAATCGGACGGAACGGATAATACTGAGTTTTGATTTGAGACGGAAGTCCAGATAGACAAAAGAAATATCAACGTTGCCTTCCCTTTTTTCAGTTATTTCCAATTTTAAAAAATGTCCAAAAATCTAGTAGAGTACTCAAACTATTGCAATACTTCATTTAGAAGAATTTCAATTTGTAGTAAAATGAAAAGTTTTTCTGTACCTAGGAGAATTTCATATTTCAGTTCTCAATATACATTGTCTTTTAGGAGGAGATAATTTTTCTGGAGCAATTTAGCTTTAGGTAGTTATTAGAGTGAAACATTTTTGGCTTTTCGCATAAGTAAAGAGACATATTTTAATAATGCATTATTTTAGCCTTAATTTCTCTAACTTTAGCTCATTAACGGCGTTTAGCACGAAAATTTGCCTCGCTAAAATGAGCTTTCTGCCTAAGTTTATCAACCTAAACAAATTGTATAAGGCAAACAAAGGGAATCGTTCTGAATAATTACTGTAGAACAAATTGAGTTTAGCAAACTAAACAAAATGTATTAAACGAATGAAGACCATTGTCTTGAAATTTATATAGAATATATTTAGGGTTACACGAAACACGGATCTTAAAGTTTACATTTTTATACGGAAATGAAGGTGTTAAGTTCATTCACAAAGTCGCCCTTGATAGGTTAAACAGTAACTTAAATTTAAAAATAAGTAGCTTTTTTTTTAAATCTGATAAATACCAAAATACTAGTGCATTTCAGTGACCAAAGATGGCCGTATTTTGGTATAACATTTACAAATGAACATTCCAAAGCTTCCCCCCAGTGTAGTGTCCTCTTCCGACACGCCTACTTCAGTGCTGGGTTCCCTTTCTAAACAGGGCATAAAAACTGGTCACCTGTTGAGGGACCATGTAGTGAAAATCCTTCCTACAATTCACGTGTAATTCCTTTAGGAATAACAAAAGAGACACCAACATCATCGCATATACAACCCCTTTTCCACCCCATGGCTGTGCTATTGTTAAGTTCCGAACACCTGTGTTCGCGTAAAAGGGATGCGCTTCACGGGGAAGACACCCACCTGGTTTGGCAAAAAAACTCAAAAGAGCGGCATCTTGGCGTACAAGCGTATAAGTGTTATAAAATTTCACAAATAATTGAACTGTCTACTAAGGTTAAGCTTAAGAGTTAATTATGCCTTAGGCCGATCACCTTTGTCAGCAATTTTCAGAAAATTCTATTCCAACCATGACGTTCAGCGATTTTATTATTAGTTATGAATATAAAAATAGTTTTAAGAAAGTAAATCATTAAAAGAAAATTCCGTATTTGGGGAAAATTGTAGTAAAACATGTTAAAAAATCACGCTTAAGCAAAACATTATGTATGTCAATTTTTTTTTTTTTGCATCGTTTAAATTTAAATATTCTTGACAAAGATTAATATAGATTGTGAACTAAAATCATTAAGATATCAGATCAGTGTCCCTTTTGTCAAACCATTACAAATCACCCAGACCTGTTGCTCAACATTTTTGATTTTCCTAATTTTTTTTACCATATATCTCATAATACTAGGTGAGTTCAAAGCCAAAGTAAAAAAAATTTTGAGCTCATAATTTTTTTTTGGCGGTCATTTTAACTTGCTTCAAAGCCGATTTTCAGCTGAAAACTGCTTTTGCTTTAATGCATATGTTGATTTTATGGATTTCAAGACGAAATTAAAAAAAAAAAGAAAATGATCAGAGTGATTCTATAAATAGTTTGCCAGCGCATAATATTATCAAATTAGTGCGGAAACGTTAGATAAAAAGATCACAACTGAAAAATGAAAATTCGCTTGGAACGGGAGTTTTAGCGCTGAAAATGGGGTAAAAGGAGAAGAGACTCGCCTTAGATATTTTTTTTCCTGTATAAACCAGTAATAGAACAACTTGTTGTCGAAGTTTAAAGATTGAGGACTTAATTTTTACTTTTTTACAATTTTTCAAAATTGCTGAAAATCGTATTTTCGCCATTTTTAAAGTAAAATATCTCAAAAAGGACTGAGTGATAAAATTTGAAATTGATGCAGGTTGTACAACTTTGTAACATAAACATGTAATAAAAATTTTGTATTGTATTTCTTGCTGGTTCCAGTGCTTCAACAATGGTAAACAAATGCATTTTCCCACTTTTAAGGTCGTATATCTTAAAAAGTACTGAGTGCAAGAATTTGAAATTAATAAAGGAAGTACCTCTTTATGACATAAACATGTGACAAAAATTTTGTACTGTATTTTGAACTAGTTCCAGAGATAGAGTGCATCAAAGTTGGGCAAAAACTATACAACAGACCCATCAAAATGTAAGTTTTCAATGGTAAAATTCCGTGAATGGAATGCGGATATTTAACTGAAATATAAAACGAAATGTTCTAATCATTTAATAAATATTTAGACAAGACAAACTTAAATTTAGGAAGAATATTTTTTTTGTAAATTTATCTTGCCTAAATTAAATTTATTAAAAATTCACTAAAACGAAAAAATTCACTGAAAAAAAATAATACGTTTAGAAGTAAGATTTTAATAAGCAATAATGTTTTAGTTAAACAATTTTTAAATATTTTGTAAATTTTATGCATCAAAAGAATTAAAAACAAATTTAATATGGTAAAGTTGTAATTATATGGCTTACTGGATTTATATATTGAGTCGGTATCTAAAGATTATTCTTGGGACAAATTAAAAACTATACTGACCTGCTTTTGTTAATTTATTCTTATTATAATACTTAGATGCATGAAAAGATAACTTAAAAAAAAGTCAATTTTAAAATATTTGTGGCTTTCAAAATAATGATTAAATCCAGTTAAATTCTTATATATTACTGCTTTACATTTGAGAAGCTTATAGGGAAGTTTCGTATAAGCCATGATAAATTTTATATTAAAGCTTTCTATATGAATCAATTAAAAACGCATTCTTTTGTATCTTTAAATGCAATAAATAAAGTTTTGAGTCAAAACATAGTTAACTTTTTTGATTACAGTGAATGATAATCAATGTTTATAATTACTAATTAGTAACACCAGTCTTTATAATAAGCCAAGTCAGCACATTTTTATGTTACATTAAATGTTACTTATGTTTTTATTAAGAAAAAACGTTCTTTGGCCAATTGACAAGAACCCTCGCTTCTCGCAAAAACCGGGTTTAGAATTGTTCCGTAATTACGACTGTCGCCAAAAGAATCCCGATTCTCCAACTCCCTCAGGGAAGTGGGATGGTCCCCCCCCTACCAGCAAGCCACTGGAGCAAGTTAAGGGGGGGGGGGGGAGGATTCTTAGAAAATGCCCTTTCTCCAGGGCATTTTCTAAGAAGTGACCAGGGGAAAAGGTGGTTCCAGATGTTGGCAGATCGACACTCACTAATTAGCTAGGCGACACATTGGCAGGTGATAGCCAAATGTGGGGTGGCCATAATTCGCTTTCATCGTATTCGCTCATCGTTGCGATCAAGCAAAGTGTCCAAAATTTTCGGTTTGTGAAACTTTTCGGAAGTTTTTGCATGGTTATTTTATAAATTGCAGTATATATATTTATTTTAATTACGTAATTAGTCCAACCATTTCCAAATTTCCCTGAAATCCCAAATTTCCCTGACTTTTCAGATGAGTGGGAATCCATTTAAATTATTGATTTAAAATTTATAAATTTAATACCACTTTCAAGTATTTTTTATGTTTCATCAGAAATTTATACTTCATTTTTTTAAAGAAAAATAGTCAGTTGCAAAGAAACAAACATTCATTAACGTTTATTTTGAAATATTAATGCAACATTTTACATTTACATAAAAGATCACTAATTAGCATTTGCCTTATGCTTGGGTAGAAAATAAAATTCATCTGGAACTGGATCCAAAAACATTTCACTGAAACATAAATAAAAAATTTGCATTTCCTATCATAGTACTCGTTTGCGATATTAATTCAACCAAATCTAATGGGTAATGTAATGTAATCGATTCCGGCTGCCTATTTCTAGCCTCCTATAGGAGCTTTAACTCAGCCAATAACGCCTCGTAATTTAGAACCCTGGTCAAGTGACGAGGTCGACACCTGAGCGGGCACCCAACGGAGCTTCGAACGACATCGTACGCTGACGCCGTCGGGACTTTGGACTCCACAGATTTAACGAGCACGTCTGTCCCACCAAATCTAATACATTTTAAGAACTTAATTATTTATAGTGGGAACATCAAGCAATGTTTTCTTTGTCTTGAGGTGTAATCTCGTATGTTTAGTAGTGTAGGATTTGATCAAGTTAATCCTCTTTGACATTTCATTGTGCAACTGATAGAGAAACGTTATCTATAATAATAAAAGAAAGAGTCTGTCTGTGTGTCTGTCTGTCTGTGGATCGCAAAAAACCTACTTAGACTGCTCTAAAAAATTCGAAATTTTTAATATAGGTTCCTTTTAATACCTACGTGTGCACCTGAGACTTAGTTTTTTCATATTTGATTGTGATTTTTAATTAATATAATTAGTTTAAAAAAACGTCATCCACGTGGAATTGCGGGACCACAACAGGGCTTGAAAATACATGGACCGGGCCGAAACGGGGACTTGACGCCATCCTCTATTAGTTTGATTGATTGAGTTTGATTGAGATATGCACTCGCCCTAAGGCTGCTTCATCCTCTATTAGTGTTTGCTTTTTTAAGTGTGCATGCGCCAACACGAATTTAATTTTGTTTTGATTTTGAGTGTATTTTCACAAGTAAGCATGCCTCTAAAATTAAGCAATATGAAGTTAACGGGTTCCCATTAAGGCGGGACCATACTGCTAGTATTTAACTAAATATAAAAACAAGACAATAGACCACAATCTGTTTTAACATGCACCATATCTGCTTGCACGTAGTCAGTTAGATTCGTTTAAATTCTTGACCGTTGTTAAGAATTAAAACACTCATCGCAATAGCCCACTTGTAGCTCTAGTGCAACGGTAATCAAACAAAACTTTTTTTTCGTCTTTCATTTTCTTCCTTAAAAAGTATTACACTATTTTTATATTATTTTTATATACCATCATGTACTTAAGGCGTAATTTAATCATTAGCTTAACCTGAGTCGACTGAAAATAATGATTAAATCCAGTTAAATTCTTATATATTACTGCTTTACATTTGAGAAGCTTATAGGGAAGTTTCGTATAAGCCATGATAAATTTTATATTAAAGCTTTCTATATGAATCAATTAAAAACGCATTCTTTTGTATCTTTAAATGCAATAAATAAAGTTTTGAGTCAAAACATAGTTAACTTTTTTGATTACAGTGAATGATAATCAATGTTTATAATTACTAATTAGTAACACCAGTCTTTATAATAAGCCAAGTCAGCACATTTTTATGTTACATTAAATGTTACTTATGTTTTTATTAAGAAAAAACGTTCTTTGGCCAATTGACAAGAACCCTCGCTTCTCGCAAAAACCGGGTTTAGAATTGTTCCGTAATTACGACTGTCGCCAAAAGAATCCCGATTCTCCAACTCCCTCAGGGAAGTGGGATGGTCCCCCCCCTACCAGCAAGCCACTGGAGCAAGTTAAGGGGGGGGGGGGAGGATTCTTAGAAAATGCCCTTTCTCCAGGGCATTTTCTAAGAAGTGACCAGGGGAAAAGGTGGTTCCAGATGTTGGCAGATCGACACTCACTAATTAGCTAGGCGACACATTGGCAGGTGATAGCCAAATGTGGGGTGGCCATAATTCGCTTTCATCGTATTCGCTCATCGTTGCGATCAAGCAAAGTGTCCAAAATTTTCGGTTTGTGAAACTTTTCGGAAGTTTTTGCATGGTTATTTTATAAATTGCAGTATATATATTTATTTTAATTACGTAATTAGTCCAACCATTTCCAAATTTCCCTGAAATCCCAAATTTCCCTGACTTTTCAGATGAGTGGGAATCCATTTAAATTATTGATTTAAAATTTATAAATTTAATACCACTTTCAAGTATTTTTTATGTTTCATCAGAAATTTATACTTCATTTTTTTAAAGAAAAATAGTCAGTTGCAAAGAAACAAACATTCATTAACGTTTATTTTGAAATATTAATGCAACATTTTACATTTACATAAAAGATCACTAATTAGCATTTGCCTTATGCTTGGGTAGAAAATAAAATTCATCTGGAACTGGATCCAAAAACATTTCACTGAAACATAAATAAAAAATTTGCATTTCCTATCATAGTACTCGTTTGCGATATTAATTCAACCAAATCTAATGGGTAATGTAATGTAATCGATTCCGGCTGCCTATTTCTAGCCTCCTATAGGAGCTTTAACTCAGCCAATAACGCCTCGTAATTTAGAACCCTGGTCAAGTGACGAGGTCGACACCTGAGCGGGCACCCAACGGAGCTTCGAACGACATCGTACGCTGACGCCGTCGGGACTTTGGACTCCACAGATTTAACGAGCACGTCTGTCCCACCAAATCTAATACATTTTAAGAACTTAATTATTTATAGTGGGAACATCAAGCAATGTTTTCTTTGTCTTGAGGTGTAATCTCGTATGTTTAGTAGTGTAGGATTTGATCAAGTTAATCCTCTTTGACATTTCATTGTGCAACTGATAGAGAAACGTTATCTATAATAATAAAAGAAAGAGTCTGTCTGTGTGTCTGTCTGTCTGTGGATCGCAAAAAACCTACTTAGACTGCTCTAAAAAATTCGAAATTTTTAATATAGGTTCCTTTTAATACCTACGTGTGCACCTGAGACTTAGTTTTTTCATATTTGATTGTGATTTTTAATTAATATAATTAGTTTAAAAAAACGTCATCCACGTGGAATTGCGGGACCACAACAGGGCTTGAAAATACATGGACCGGGCCGAAACGGGGACTTGACGCCATCCTCTATTAGTTTGATTGATTGAGTTTGATTGAGATATGCACTCGCCCTAAGGCTGCTTCATCCTCTATTAGTGTTTGCTTTTTTAAGTGTGCATGCGCCAACACGAATTTAATTTTGTTTTGATTTTGAGTGTATTTTCACAAGTAAGCATGCCTCTAAAATTAAGCAATATGAAGTTAACGGGTTCCCATTAAGGCGGGACCATACTGCTAGTATTTAACTAAATATAAAAACAAGACAATAGACCACAATCTGTTTTAACATGCACCATATCTGCTTGCACGTAGTCAGTTAGATTCGTTTAAATTCTTGACCGTTGTTAAGAATTAAAACACTCATCGCAATAGCCCACTTGTAGCTCTAGTGCAACGGTAATCAAACAAAACTTTTTTTTCGTCTTTCATTTTCTTCCTTAAAAAGTATTACACTATTTTTATATTATTTTTATATACCATCATGTACTTAAGGCGTAATTTAATCATTAGCTTAACCTGAGTCGACAATGTAATTAATTGTGAAAAAAAATTATTACACTTATACGAGCCAACTTATATCCTTCTTTATCTTAGTTCATTATAGTTCGATACCATTCTAATTCTTATTCTTCTATCGAACATCGCTCAGAACGCTCCCTTCACCTCCCCCCCCCTCCCCATCCTTCCGACATACACTCCAATCCATATCCACAAACAATTGAACCCTCCTTCCTCATTTGTCAAGCTTGCCGTCATTTGTGGATGGTCCCTGTGACAAAATCATTCGAATGAGTCTTTTTGTGAGAAATTTCGATGTGAGAAATTTCCGACATGAGAAATTTCTGGTTACCACTAACATCATATCATCTAGGGCTTACGTCTGCAATCATATGTGTCGTTTAAAAGAAGTGAGCAAATTGTAGCAGCTTAATTGACGTTTTAATTTTTTTTAATAATTCATTCATTTTTTCATATCATTTTTTTAATAATTAGATGCTGTTTTTTCTGCAACATAAATTTTGATTTATAAAAAAAAAGAGTTTTTTGGTGAAGGAAAACAAATACCCAAACTAATCAATGTCCCCCAAACCTGGAAAGTACTAAAAATTCCCATATGATGGACAATTTGTTTACTCTTTTTTTTTTTGGGGGGGGGGGGGGATTACAAAAATGTTTTGAATGCGCGTCCATTGTTCTGAATTGAACACGTAACACAATTGACTTAAATAAAGCAAGTTTCGAATTCCAAAATTGAACATTTATTGCTTTACCACACGTGTCGAAAAGGAAATTAATTAATGCTTATTTCATCCCTACGTGCCCCCATCAGAATGTAAATCTTTTTTTTTTTTTTCAAAATAAAAATTATACAATAAGTAATATAATCTTAACTTAGGCTGAAAACCTGAATAAACCAAAAACATAGATATCTTTTTTTTTTCTTTTTCTGTGATGACTTAAGTATATCTTTTCACACTGTGAGAAAAATCCTTTTTTTGCAATCATCCCAACGCGGAAGCCAAAAAAAAAAAAAAGAACATTTAGGAAAATAATTCCACGAAAATTGCCGGTCCGTGTCCTTCTCTCAAACACCGGTGGTGACATGATGGATCGGTTTGTAGCCCGTCCAAGAAAGCACCGTGTCTTGAGGCATCTCGAAGCGAGACAAGCTGTTTGTTGTGTCTGTGTATGTCTTTGTTGCTATTCCCGCTCGTGCCGCCCTTTGAAAGAGATTTCCCCACGTGTTGAACATGAATGGCTGAAGTGAGACTCCAGACAGTCTTGTCTTTAGGCTATTTCTGTTATTATCGGAAGCCGACGAGAACGTTTAGGAACCAATTCCAGGAAGATGGTCGGTCACCATTCTTCTGAAGCATCGTCGGTGACAAGATGGATCGGTTTAGGACCCATTGAGGGTATGGAAAAGGACCATGGCTTGAGGCATTCCTAAATGAGGCTTGACTGTTTGGTGTTTGTTCTTTGTTGGTATTGTAACGCGGTACCGCTGTGGGAAGGATTCTTTTTTTCTATCTCGCCCATTGTAAGCCGTTTGTCCTTTGTTTAGAATGCCTGTTGTGGACATGATTTGTTTTTCTTTCTCAGTCTTGTCTTGGCTATTTTCTGCAATGATCTCACACTAGATACGGAAGTCATATAGGTCCCAATAAAAAAAGAGTGATCTTGTTAAAAAACATGTTGTGAGAAAAAAAACCCAACAGGGTGGTCTGTCGCTATCTCTCGGTTAGTGACAAGATTTATGGTTTTATGATAGGTTGCACACACGTAGAGTGAGGCTCACTGTTGTGTGCTATCTGTTTGTTGGTATTGTAGCGTGTGCCGCCGTGGAAGGGATGTTCTAGAATCGGCAGCGATCAACACTTAGCCCAATCGGGGTTGTTTGTCCTTTGTTTGGAAGGCCTATTGTGGACATTCCTTTTTATTTCTTTGTCATGTCTTTGGATATTTCTGTGTTGATTTCGCAGGAGATACGGAAGCCAATAAAGGACCGATGAAAAACGGCGATCTTGTTGCAAAAAACATAACGTTAGAACAAAAATCTACCGGGTGGTCTGTCTCTATCTCTTTGTTGGTGACAGGATTTATGGTTTTATAGCCACCGTGAGATTCCTTAAATAGTCATTTCTTGAGGAATTACAATGAGTCTTGTTGTTGTTTGCGAGTTTTAACCTTTTCTTTTTCTAGTATCTGTGGAAAAGAGGATATGCATTCACATGAATGGTTTGGCGGGAATCCAAATTGTACAACACACTTTACATAGACAATGCTTCTGGGTGGTTTTGTGCCTTTGGCGATTTTTGGTGTTAGGAGTGTTTGTTAAATCATCTGCTTTGTTTTGGAAATGGTGTGTGCGTAATATTTATAATTCTCGTAACATCTAGGGTCAACTTATTGCCAATTATTTTCTCAATTCAATCCTAAAAGAAATTACTACTTAACTTTTAAGTAAAAACCATTGCTTAAACAATAATGACCCTAAACTTATGTAATGATGTTAAATGAAGAGATTCGTGGAAGAACATGCTAAATGACATTAGTACAGTAGCCGCCGCTTAAATGAATCACATCCGTCCCAGTACGTTTTGAACCAATAAAGCGGCTGAACCATTTAACCGAAAGTCATGAAATTATAAAGAAAAAGTTGTCATTATGAGACATAATGATTTTTTTAATACTTGTTACTGCGTAATACTAGTACTACATATTATTAAGAAAAACACGTTACGTTATGTTTAATAAAATCCATAGTAATACAAATTAACAGGTAATATACGAATACCTACAAAAATTTAATAATTTGAACGATATTATGTATAATTTTAAAACAAAATTTAAAAGCATAAACAACAATGTTTACTATAGTACTAAAATTTAGTTAAATTTTGCTTACTTGAATGAATACTTCGTTGTTTTCGCCTGCGTTGTCGCATAACTGATAAGTTCGTTTACCTTCCTTGCAATGTCATAAGAGGAATTATAATCATCACACATAACACCCCGTTACTCTAAAGTTCTTAATATTTGAAGAGCCCGGCATATTTTTACTCCTCGCGGCCTTACACCATTCTAATATAGCGTTTTCTACGTCTTCTGCTTTGCCAACTCGCTGACATTTCCGATTTATGTTGGGCTGTATCGCAACTTTCTATAATTTCATTTCTTCTCTTTAAAATCCTACATAAAGTTGCTTGAGAAAGTCCTAATTTAATTGCAGCTTCTCTTTGGCTGCATATATCCAGATTATAAATATTTTTTAGGAGTTCATATTTTTTGGCTAAGCTAAAATCTTTCCGTTTAAACATCGCGATAACACTCCGAAAAACACGTACTTAATTTAATCGATCAAAAATCAAAATGAGTCTACTGTCTAGTCTACACCTTCATGCACACGTGTCGATTACAAATTCCTTCCCCTCTACCCCCTCCCCCCCACTATAGTTCTCTCTCTCCCTCCTTACCTTAATAATAAATTTCTGCGATTTACCTTTTTTTAAAGATGGATTCGTCGGCGCCTCTTTGGTTCGCATTTGTAGTTAGAGGTCATTTGGGGTAAAAAAAATACCACGAATCGTAGAAAAAGGGAACTTTTATAGAATTTTTTGAGTCCTTAAAACGGCGGTAAAAAGGTGATTTGATTCCGATAAGCGGCGGATTTTCAATGTAAAAAGTGATTCCGTTCTGTTCTACGAAATTTATTCCAATAAAGCGGCTGATTCAATTAACCAGTGATTCCAAAAAGCGGCGGCCACTGTAAAACAATTTTGATTTTTGCGTCTACAAACCGCATTCAACGGATTTAAGTGCAAACTAAAAACTTCAAATCTCATTTTTTTTCATCTTTTTTGTTCCTTAGCACGTTCTTCCACTAACCTTTCAATTGTTGAAGAATTACTAATTTGTTAAATACTGAAAGGTAGGAACAGGAGTTCAAGAACGGATTGTTCCTAATTGACCGTTGGGGTCTTTTGTATGGAAGGATGTTTTGACTGAAGAAATGTGAATCACATTCTCCACAACCGCCACAAAGATCCTTAATTACTGCTTGGCAGGTGCTAAATGACGGTTAATTTGTTTATCTTTAAACGGGTGGCGCCTTAGAAATCTGTTTTGCATTTCCTTTGTGTCAGCAAAAAAACGATTAGACGTTGGGTCTAAAAGTAGTAGCCATTGAATATAGAACAAAGAAGATGGAGAAACGTGGCGAGAAGCAAAGTGAAGCAGTCAGAAAATCGCCAAACTATAAGCCCCCAAGTCGCCAAACTATAAGCCCCCCAAAACCCGCTCATTCAATGTTTGTTTATACTGAAATGCATAATTTTATTCCTTAAAAAGCGTTAGACGAAAATCAAAAATGACTATTCTCACACTTGTAGGCTATGACAATATAAACTGAGTTTATAAAGGTGGTTTTATTGTTTTTTTCACATCTAAGAGAAATGCTTTGTAATTACAGCTTTTATTCGGGAGTCAAAAAATCGCCAAGTCAATGTAGTAAGCCTATGCAAACTCTACTGTGTATTAGCGCCAAATACTTCGCCGAAAGCGCTTGTCTGGGCTTACTACACAGCAATTCAAGGCTTCAATTGGCAAACTGGTATTAGCATAGGTTTCTACCCGATAGCGTCTCCATCTTCTTCTAAACTCTATGGTATCAGCCCAGGAGCGATATGAACAAAGAAAGTGTAAACAGAATCATCCACTGAAACTGCAGGTGGCCCGGAGTAGTAACATCGTGAGATGTTTATGGGAGTGAAAGGTCAAACGGTTGGAAAGAGAAAGAGATTTCTGGTCGTGGTAAGGATCGTGTTACATTGGGATGTAAAGGAAAATAACATAACTTTCTTTCAACCCGGTTATATCCAAGAAAAATTGTTCTTCCATTTTCATACTGTGCAGTTTATGATTTTTTTATTACTAACAACTTTAATTACTTTTAGTGATCCGATTGAATTGAAACTTCGGCTTCGATGTGTTTTAAAGGAATCGGGATATTTTTTTGTTGTTAAAAGGAAGGGGGTTGAATGTAAGATAGAGACAAAAAGAAAATTCCTTGCTTAAATTTGCGTTTTCATATTAAATGCTAAAGAAAGAGACAAAATTCATGTTTCTAAACTCTAAATATGTGTGAGTGTTGCTATAAGGAATAAAGCTAATCTTGTATTTTTATTGCAATCAAAAGATACTGCTGTTTTTGTTTTTAACTACAAGAACTTATATTTGATCACTAAATTAAAATAAAATTTATTCAAGTTCAATCTTTTTTTTTAATAAACAAGTTGGAGAACTATTCATAAAATACAAAAATAACTATAAAGTGTAAACTAAAAATTTATCGCCAAAACTTTTTCGCCAAATCTTCCCTCCCTCCAAGTGGGGTCTCGCACCCCCAAGGTTAAAGATCATGCAGGGAGTGAAAGTTAAATGGGGTGTGAAACTGTGAGTGTGAAAGGAAGTTACCCCCTTTTATCTTAGCTGAAAACTTTTTTTTTGCTGTTGTTGCTATGCTACCGATGTTTGCAGTCAGTGGTTACATGATGCCGTGATACTCTGTTGCCTAGCGAGTTCTGGCACTCCCCTGATATCTAGAACTTTCCATAAGCTGAGACCAATTATTAAGAGGACTCCCTTGAAATTCCACATCTTGAAAATCGTAATGTTATTCCTATGGAAAACATTCACAAGTCAATTACCGCCACAAATTTATTAAAAGGTGACTAGTTTCTTGTATCATTGTAAAGAACGAAAGGAACTAAAAGACCAATATTAATTTGTTTTGTGAAAATCACGTATTTAGTATTTTTTAATAATTTTTTAAAATTAGAACTTAATGCTTACTCCATATTTTACTAACTTCAAAAAATTATTAAAAATACTAAATATGTGATTTTCACAAAACACATTAATTTTAGCCTTTTAGTCCCTTTCGTTCTTTACAATGATACAAGAAACTAGTCACCTTTTATTAAAATTGTGGCGGTAATTGACTTGCGAATGTTTTCCATAGGAATAACATTACGATTTTCAAGATGTGGAATTTCAAGGGAGTCCTCTTAAGATACGTCAATATGGCTCGCAGTTCAGCTCGAGGAAGATGAAAGCCTTACGTTTTGTAGGGAACCCGTGACACGAGGCGGAGAGCGTGGCACCCCACTCAGCCGAATGGGACTCAGCCGAAACCGCAAAAGGTAGCCAATTTGGTGAAAAAGTGGGGTTGTGCTTGGCGAAGAGATCCCCCTCTGCTGATAAGATTTTGTGGTTGCTTTACTCCTGCCAAAGCGTTGGCGATAAGAATTCAACCGAATGGTGCATGCGAAGCCAAATATGAGGTTAAATTTGGACAATTGGTGAACGCTCCCTGCTCATGATGTAATTGCGAATACAATGCGATCTCCGTGCAGACCAGGAGTCATAAAAAAGACCCCTCGTTCTAAGAACTCTGGCGGGTCACTCCTGTTTCAGGCGACAAATATAATCAGACAACAGACAAGGATTTTGTTCGATGGATAGAACTTGTTCTCAATGTCTGCACCTATCTCGGTGAAATAAATTTACAAAATAATGTTCAAATAGAGTTAGGTTGAAGGATCAATATAAATATTTTATTTAGTAATTAGTATTTTATTTTAAGCAAAAAAATGAATGCAAGTAGAAAAATAGTTAATAATTTTATCACGATTAATATTTTTTCATATTGTTTCAAATTTAAGTTGTGTTTCTTTACTTCCGTACCGTTAATTATCAGCATATCGCTAAACATCAACAGATTAAATATATAAGTTTTAGAAGTTTTTATACATGTGACGAAAGACATAGTTATTACTTTAAAATATCTTATAACTTGTCAGCTGTTTACCCTGATAATTGATTTTTTGTCATAACATACACTCTTAAAACAAACGAGCTATTTTAACCAATCGGTCTGAGTTAATTTTCACTCCTCCAGTGTCGAAAATGCACCTCCCCTATAGGAGTGGATACTTTATTTGTTAAACCTCCGACAGGATCACTCCAAACGAGTGATTTTAACTCAGTCTGAGTTAATATTCACTCCTTTCCAGTGTCGAAAATGCACTTCTCTTACAGGAGTGGATTTCACTCTTTTGTTTTAAGAGTGTAACTTTTGCTTTGCTCAGGCTTTTTAAGTCCTCAAAATTCGTTATTTGCTGTAAAAGACAAACTTTCATATTATGTGTTCAATTTGGGTAGCATAAAAGTTCGATGATGGTTATTTTTAATATTTAAACAATTCTGTCTGTAAAAGATTTTGATATCATAATTTAAATACTATTAAATTCATATGTCAATATTTGATTTATTTGAAAGCGCAACGTCAGCGCGGTAACCGGAAAAAAAAGCACAGGAAAAAAAAGCATAGGAAAAAAAAGCACGGAAAAAAAAGCACAGGAAAAAAAAGCACACGGAAAAAAAAGCATAGGAAGAAAAAGCACACGGAAAAAAAAGCATAGGGAAGAAAAAGCATAATTAGAATAAACTCATAATTATCGAGATGCATTGTCGTCAATGACGGTTTAGAAGAGTTGCGAATAGAAATTTGGATTGTGGCAGGCCGTACACAAGGGGGTGAGGTGAAGTAATGAATCATTCTGAAGTAATAATCGAGGTTTTATAACATATAATTTTTTTATGTTAGAAATTATGACATCTACGATATGCGACCCAACTTTCATACTTTTGTCCGTTTGTCTATTCACCTAGTATCTGTCAGCGAATTTCCCATTAGATACTCAATTTTCATACTTTTTGTCCATCTGTTATCAAATTAGCATTGAAATTTAATTTGAAGTAATCTCAGTAAAAAATATAGGTACTGCAATAATTATGAAAATAATTAGTATTTTGGACACAAAAGAAATTTTCATTTTCCAATTAATTACGAAATTAAATTTATAATTTAAATATTTGTATTTTTTAAAAAGATTGAAAAAAAGTAGTTGCCACTTTATGAAAGCGAATTATTGCCACCCCACATTTGGCTATCACCTGCCAATGTGTCGCCTAGTTCATTAGCGCGTGTCGATCTGCCAACATCTGGAACCACCTTCTCCCCTGTTTTTTGAATAGAACCCCTGCCGTGGTCACTTCTTAGAAAAGACTGCCCTGGAGAAAGTGCTTATACCCTCCTTGCGGCAGTGGATTGCTGGTAAAGGGGGAGGGGGTAGCATCCTACTTATCTAAGGGGGATGGGTAGTATTGTGTTTCGTTTGGTGACAGTCGTAGAGAAGTGAGAGTTCTGGTCGTGGTAGGATTGCATCACTAGGCTGTGCAGTGAATTTTTTAAGAATTTTTCACTGGGCGACATTACTTATAAAATGGGGGGGGGGGGGGGGAGAGAGAGAGAGAGAGAGAGAGCTGCGTTGTAAGAATAGGGTGAATATTTCAGGGTGATTTACTATAGTGAGACTTCCGTTTTCCATAAATTGGGGAAAAAACACATTAATATAATTTAGTACTCAACTAAATTCACTGTGATTTCAGAGTGAAACGTTACGTTTTCATGGGTTGGGGAAAAATCATTATTAATTAGTAATCAACTAAATTTCTGAAAATATAAAAATAGCAAAAAATAGTTGAAACCTGCTTGAGATATGACATCCCAAAAGTGTTATTTTTGTCACATTGGTATTACTAGTCAATTTAACATACAAATGAAATAATATCAATTAAACCATTTCATACTTACTTTATTTTAAGATTTATTGACTAACATTTTAAGAAAGTGTCAAATTTTTGGTAAAACACAGCTGTACAACAGAAATTTAAAAACAAAAATGTAGGCGAAATTCGCATATTTTGTTTCAAAGCCCATAAATTTAATCTCTGAGGATAAGCTCAAATTGGCTACAACTTGCCTTTTTTTATTTAAAAATTTAAATTTTCACCTTAAAAATACTATTAAGGGTTTAACGGATGGGATTTTTAGTAAATTACGGTTATTTCACTGTCGCCCAGTGTTTTAATTTTCATATTTCTAGGCGACATTTTCCTTTCACTGGGCGACATTAGTGTCGCCCAGTCACTATGTTAAAAAATTCACTGAGGCTGTGAGACGTGTACTTTGACCAAATAACTAGTGCAGGTGATGATATTTTATTTAAAAACTAATGCATTTGCTTCCACAAGAGCACATTGTTTGAAGTCAACAATTTTTAAAAATCTGGATTGAAATCTATATTTGTATTATTGGAATATCTATATACATCGTGCCATTATGACTTTGAACCACTGCCGATTTAACGTGCACCAGTTTAATATACACAGCGTTAGTCAAGAGTTTTCGTGCTCAAAAGATAATCGAAAACAATCATCTGCAAATGACCAAAACTGAAGTTTTAATATAATTAAGATAATTTTTTTTTGAAGCTAACAAAATATTGCTACAATATTTTTTAATGCTGATATCGAATTTGGTTTCTGCTTCGAACTACTCTCTATTATGACTTCACCTTTTTTATTATCTGAAAGAATTTGTATTAAACTTTTTTTTTCTGGAGCTCCTAATATTTCATTATACAGTATTTTTTTTTAAAGTTAGGTTAGTTTGAAATAACGTCGTACTAGAGCAACACGAGGGTTATTGGTGACGGGCGTTGCAAATTAAAACCACGGTCAAGTGACGAGCCTGTAGGCAGCGTATGAACTTTGAATCATATTTAACGTGCACTACCTCTAGCCGGGTATATTTCGACGAACATTTTTAGTTGTAAGGGCCGTTTATATTTTCCCGGACCGAACCCGGGATCTTCCTCATGCGAGGCGAACACCTTGACCGACTTGGCCAACCAGCCTCTCTTTCTCTATTTTTTAAAAAATAGTTTGCATTGACCTTTAATATGTAAAATAAAGTATATTTCTCGGAAATGGATTAAGTTTTTTTTTTTTTAACAATTAAAAGTTTTTCAGCATATCGTTTTATTTGGCATTAAAAATTTATCATATTCTACTATTTTCAAGTTTAAAACTTTACCGGTACCACCTTTGCTAGAAATTCCGTATGACAAAGTTTATAGTATATTGTACTCATAATGGTATTAATTACCGTTATATATAAAAGAGCTACAAAATAGGATTATTCATCATTCGATCTGAATAATCCTTTCCAAATATGTGGACAAAAGTCATCAATAAACATAAGCTAAAAAATCGGTAACTTTTCTGTTTGTACTTTTTAATTTTGCATGCATTATGTTATGTTTCTTCCTTTTTTTGTCATACAACGATTCATCTCAAAATAAGCTAAGTGTAAAAATGAAAAAAAAATCCGACTTGATGTTAGCTATGATGTCATTCAGAGTCTTTAATATGTAAACAAAACGTTGACTTTTCCGTAAATTTTAAAATCAATATAGCTTCCATACTAAGTTTATAAAGCAAAAGTCAATGTCAATCCGTCTGTCTGTACGTCACCCACTTTCATAGAGCGAACTTTGCTGCAGACAAGTTTGGCATATCAAAAAAAAAAAAAAAATCTGCGCATTGAAAAAACAAATTAAAATCTCAGAAAAAAAAAATCAATTTCGAAGTATTTCAGTAAGCATGCTTGACGCCATATGTATGGCAATAATTACAGCGTTATGTTTTTCAATTTTGGTTCGTCTGGAATTACATTTGGTTGGGTGAATGTCAATAATTTGGTCAATAATTTCAATATTTGATCAAATTATTTTAATTAATTATAAAAAAATATTAGAAGTGCTAAGTAGTTTTGGACAAGCATTTTATCATTTAAAAAAAAAAACCTTAATGCTTATTTAAGGCGCAAAAGAAGTCAATTTTATTGTAATTAAATCAACATTGCCACTTCTAATGTAACAAATGTACAAGAAACTTTTTTTATATTAAATAGAAAGGAATAAAAAAATTAATTTATGTGATATAAATCAGTTTTTGTGACATTTTAGTATGTTCTTTGGATGGTTAATTATTTTTTTTATGTATGTAATAATAAAGATGCAAAAAAGAGTACAATTATTCTTCAAAAAAAAAAATGCAAAGTTTTGCTTCGATGTTTAAAACATTTTTACTAAATATTTTATCTCCGAACTCCAAATTAGTTTAACAAACAATAAATAACATTGATCAACTTTGGGAAATAAAGTTAATGTAAATGTTTTATTTGGCGATTGAAAGTTGTTAATAAGCGTGTTTTATTTTTTTTTAAAAAAAGCACTAATTTACGTACAGTTTTCCTCTATAATTCCCCTTTATATTGCGAGGGACAGCAGCTTATCTGGTTTTTGGGTCACTCCTGAGAAAACGTGCAATTTGAGAAAAAAAATCTCGAAAAAAAAAATATTTATGAAAGTTTTTGAAACTTTGGATTTGAGTTACAATTACGTACTGCATTGGAAAAATAATATCAGTCCACATCATACAATTAATATTTATTATTCATATAGGAATACATGGACCGAATACACGGACATGATGGTCCCCACGGACATGACAAAATCGTAAATAAGAGCTTCCAGGCGCAAGAGGTTTAGGCTTTAGAGAACGAAACTTTCAATATATACCTTATTTCTTTCTATAAATACAAAATTATAGGTGAAAATCATTAGCCAACCTCCTCATATCTTGACCACAGAAATGACGCTATGATCTTGTCAATGGCCTATTTTTAACTTTTAAGTTCGAATTACTTTTTAGCTATTGTGGTATTCAAACTATTGACGTGATGCAACGTTAAAAATGTATTATTGAATACTAATAAGATTGAATCAGAGTACTATTATCATTTCTAGATAGTTATGCAAGCTAAGGAATAAGTTGCACACGGACATGACGAAAATCTGTGGGACATTTAATTTTCACGGAAATATATATATATATATGTTTATATTTATTTTAATGATTAGATTTTATGTTTTGTACGTTCTAGTAGTGTCATTTGAACTAAAAATCAACTTTAGTTATGAAAAATTGGTATTTAATTAGTATAAACTAACAAAAACAGTTCCCGGACATGACGGTGAGACTGCTCACGGACATGACTTGTCATAGTCTGTGGACACAAATTTCAAATTTGTACACAGGATAAATAATTTTTTGAATTGTTTCAACGCTAGTAAGTAGATAAAATATTCCTTATTTTAATTTATTCAAGTGGAAGCATAACTTTTCTTCATATGAAAGATATCTTGCGGGGACATGTTTTTGTGCGTTTTCTCAAGAATGACCCTTTTACCACCTAGGGAGAAATAGAAATCGGTCTAGCACCGACGCGACAGTGTTACCGTAAAGGGGCGAGGTGACCCCAGTTGGTCTCAGCGATCAATCAATAAGTGTCATGTACCCCTCCCCCTCTTCCCCTCCGCATTCCGAAACAAGTGGGTTTGTAATAGTAAGTGCCATCAACAAATGTTTCTATACAAGATTATCACACATTAAAAAAAAATAAAGTCGCACACAGCTATCCAGATATAATTTAAACTTTTAAACGTCAAAATGAAATATTTTCAAACAACGATTTAAATGACTTGAAATTAAATTTCAATTAGACAGACGGAAAAAAGTACGGAAGTTGGGTCGCAGATGTCATAACTTTCTAACAGAAAAAAAAATACATTATTCATCTCGATTATAACTTCACCCCCTCGTGTACACCCATACCACAATCCTAATTTGTATTCGCAACCCTTCTAAGCCGTCATTAACGACGTTAATAAACAATGCATCTCGATAATTATGAGTTCATTCTTATTATGCTTTTTTTTCTATGCTTTTTTGACCGCGTGCATTTTTTTCCTATGCTTTTTTTTCCGTGTGCTTTTTTTTCCTGTGCTTTTTTTTCCGTGTGCTTTTTTTTCCTGTGCTTTTTTTTCCGTGCTTTTTTTTCCTATGCTTTTTTTTCCTGTGCTTTTTTTTCCGGGATTCGATCGAGCGATGTTTGACACATGCAACATTGTTGTAGCTGATGATGCATTCTAAGACAGTAGAACTCAGTGGGCTGGTACAAGGACAAGTGTTCCGCGCAAGCAATGCTGGTCGATCAAGCGATGTTTGACACATGCAACATTGTTGTAGCCTTTGATGTATTCTAAGACAGTAGAACTCAGTGGGCTGGTACAAGGACAAGTATTCAGCTTAAGCAATGCTGGTCGATTATGCGATGTCTGACACATGCAACATTGTTGTAGCTGATGATGTATTCTTAAGACAGTAGAACTCAGTGGGCTGGTACAAGGAGAAGTGTTCAGCGTAAGCAATGCTGATCAATGCGATATTTGACACATGCAACATTGTTGTAGATGATTAAGACAGTAGAACTCAGTGGGCAATATTAGCTGTAATGCTGGACGGCTAAACGTCCCGCTGGGCGAAGAACCCAGTGGGCTGGGACAATAGGAGCCCAGCCCACTGAGTTCTACTCCCAGAGGGCGTTGGACATCGGTGACGCGTTTGGAGGGATCTGGGATATAAATGCTCTGCACCTAAAACAAAAAATGGTTATCTTTTATTTACAAGGACCGGAGTAACGTGCTCATATTACATACTAGTACGAAAATCTATTTAAGTAACTCAAACTGCATATTTCTTCTTTCGTAAATTTTTCTTATAAAACAAATGATAAACAAAAACAAATCAAAACATAGTCCAACACAACAGCAGTATAACTAATGATATGAATCTGTGAAAATAACAATTCCTCTTTTAGCTCATAGGACCCGAGCAAAATCCTACTCGTATATTCTTAATCTAGGTGTACTTATCATACAAATATATGCGAAAAAGTATGTATCGCAATTTTTTAAAATTATGTTAAACAGTTACGTAGGGACAAGACTTTTTATTTCTTAGAAGTTGTTGCAAATGGAGCTATCGAAAGTTGACTAAATAAAACTTGTTTAAAAGCTAAAGAACATTACGTGGAATACAAAAATTTCACTTACGACCGAAAACATTTATAATTATATCCAATCCACAAGAACCAACAAATGAATAATCAACCAAGTTATTATAACTCAACACATATTATTAAATAATGCTAATTTACAGTACTTTAATAGAATAAAGCAGAAGATTATGTAACTTGTTGCCATATGGCAACAGTATGCTTTAGAGCAGTGGTTCTCAATCGGTGGGTCGCGAAGGGATCCTAGGGGGTCACAAAAAGTTTTTTAAAAATAAAAAAATATATTTAAGTAACGTTTTATACAATAATTTTACAACTAGAATTTAAGGAAAAAATCACCATACATTATTTTAATTCTAGTTCAGGGGTTACTTTGCAACAAGCTAATGAGAAACTTGTGCTTGTTGGAACTTTTCGGAACCCTTTTAAATTCGTAACATAAATGGAAATTTTCAAAATTAGATTTCTTAACTTTAGCAGCATAAACATTCAGTTTCTTTAAGAATCTATTAAATTTTGTCTTGGGTTTTGATTATTGTTATATTTCTACCTTGTAGCTCGGTATTGATCTCATTTAGGTGCATAAATATGTGTGCTAAATTGAAAAAACCAAGTTGGGGAGCTAGAAAAAATCTGGCCAATTCTGGTTTAGCATCTGTAAAAATATCAGCCATTCAGATGCAGTTCAAATAACTTGTTAAAAACCTTCCCACTGGACAGCCATCGTAAAATTTAAAAAAAAAAAAATACCCAAATATATTAGTTAATAAAGAGTACCGCATGTGTAGGACAGGGGGGGGGGGGAGGGGTCGCTAAATTATTTTGTGGCATTAGGCGGTCGTCACCTACAAAAGGTTGAGAACCACTGCTTTAGAGGGTTAATAAAACGGGCATAAGTCAACTGCACGGCTCATACAGTGGACAAAAATCTTCCGGTTCTTTTTAGAATACTGTTATTTTAGAATCCAATTTTCAAAATTTCTTGTTACAAAAATATTTACAAGATTTTTTATAAATAAAAAGTAATTGTAATTAATTGAATTTAGGTTTGATAAAAAGACTATGATTTTTAAGAAATATTAATTAATTTGAACACGTCCGTTTTTATGACGTTATAAATCACTACACTTGCCTCCTCCTTCATTGGATTAAAAGTGACGAATCATGTGAGATCTTGTGGTTTTCTCCGAAGTAAAAAAAAACTTTCAGTGCCGTTTTTCTAATGTTTTGTTTTATTTGATCTTCGAAACTTTGAAGGAGAATAAAAAAGAGGAAATAGTTCATTTCTAGTTTTTTGTTCCTTTCGTCACCTTAAAATGGAGATTAAAAACATGCGGATACTGTTTAAGCGAACAACGAATAAAAAGAACGATCTGTTCTTTTCTTCAGGCCAGTGGAGTTGATCAGTGCAGTCGACTAAATGCCAATAAAACAATGAAAGTACACTCACGAGGGGCCTCAGGACCTCCTTTTCGGGGACCTCTCCCCTTCCCCGCTGCTGGAGCGACGGCGCCTCTTGCCACGCCTCCTGGACGGGGAATCCCGCCCTGCACCGCTGGGCCCTGGAACTCCAGCGGCTCCGGCTCCTGGAACTCCAGCGGCACCGACCTGCCTTTGCAGGGTCTTCACCTGCCTGTGCAGGATCTGCACCTGCCGCCCAGCATTCTCCGCGTGTCCCTGGGAAGCCCCTGTTGTGTGGATCATCCTCTCGGCGAAGCCGGCGATGAGATGGAGGATTCGACCTGATGGAATGAAGGATAATTAAGGGGACGCATTACCCAAAATATTATTTCTAGAAATAATAAAGGGGCTGGGGAGCCCAGTCGGTTAAGCACTCGCTTAGCATGCGGAAGGTCCCAGGTTCGGGTCCGGGCATCGCCAAAATAGCTGCCGACCTATAAAACGGCCCGTGCAGCCAAAAATGTCCGACGAATAATACCCCGTGTAAGGGAGTGCACGTTAAATATCCTTCAAAGTCCTAACGCTGCGTACGATGTCGCCCTTAACGGTTGCGTTTGGTGCCTATTCAGGTGTTGGCTCGTCACCTGACTGTGGTTCTAAAATACGACGCCCGTCGCCAATAGCCCTCGTGTAGCTCTAGTGCGACGTTAATTCAAACCAAACCAAACTAGAAATAATAACATAACCTTGTAGATTATATTGGTTTTGTAATATGTTCACTCTAAATAAAAAATTTTCTAGCAATAAAAATGAATATTTACAAGTGGTTTTTCATTTATTCAAAAAAAAGGTCAAAATTTTGAACTATTTTTAAACCCTACTCCTCCTTCAATTTTAAGAATAACTTCACCAAACTTTTATGGTTTCTTTTTAGTACTATTTGTTCAAGAACTGTGCATGGATTTTACAATGTGAGCCACAGTTAAAAATTAATATGCATTTACAGTGAAAATCACAAAAAAATACACAAAAAATTCAAATTATTGAATTGAACATTTTTAAAAACAATAAATATACATAGAAGACCTTAATTGATGCACAATTTTGTGCATAATACATAATATGTGTAAGAACACAGGTAAAAAATTTCAAAATTCTAACCTAATTAGCAAAAAAGCCGTAGGGATTTATTAAACACAAAATTGAAAAACGTGAAACAGAGAAAAAAAAAAAAGGATTGAAAGCAGACGAAATAAGATTCAAACTTATAGGAAGGATTGCAGAAAATATTTAATAACTTTTTTCTACGAAAGATATATGTTTTCGATAGGAAAAACATTATGATTTTCAAAATATGGAATCCAAAGAGAGTCCTCTTAAATTACTGAAGTAAAGGGCTAAAGGGTAAAAGGTGTTACCGCATACCATCATTGGGGTTGTAGGGAAAGGGCATCAGGGGCGTTCTCGGGGGGTTTTCCGCCATCGTTTCAATCATGTTCTTCAGGGACCTGAAGTAGTGCGGAAATTTATCGAGGGCGAATGTCAGAAGGAAATGCTGATTGTCCGTCAAGTGCTGCAAAAATTAATAGCATTATTAATGAAAAATAATAGCAATGATAATGACAAGCAGGATTTAGAAAGATAGTTAGTTGATGCATTATTTTATTTACCATATCATTATCTGTGAGAGTGCACTCTCAAAAATAACACTTTCATTTTTGACGATTCATGAATCCTCAAGCCTCATTTCGTTAATTTTGAGGATTGTTTCTTCAAACTATCACGTGACTCTTGAGTAAACGCGAATCCTCACTTTTACGATCATGATTTGACGATTCTGTATCTTGATTTTGAGGAAACTGAATCTCATTGTTGAACTCACATGCTCAAAAATGACGAAATATTTCTTTAAATTAGACGACAGTCAAATCCTCATAAAGATGACGATTCAAATTTCCTCACTTTGAGGAAACGAAAACTCGGAGCATTTGCCAGAAAACGGATCGTCAAAATTTTAAGGAAAATTTCGTCGTTTTTGACCATTCATTTTTAAGAGTGTAGTATTATTAATGAAAAATACTAGCAATGATAATAACAAGCAGGATTTAGAAAGATAGTTAGTTGATGCATTATTTTATTTACCATTATATTATCTGTGAGAGTGATTGTTTAAAATTAACGTAATCTTTAAATTGATTTTTTTGGCTGGTATGAATATATTTATAACTAAAAAAATTCAGCAGGTGTGAATGAATATATAATTACAACAACAATATAATCTTGATTGGAAAATAACACCCAGTTCAACTTTTATTTTCGAAATCACAATCTGTGAAGGTTATCTTTTAAAACGAACGAATTTTTTAATCAGGTATGAATACACAACGACAACAAAAATTGATTTTAAAATGCCAACTAATTTTTTAATTATTCGCTTTCAAAAAGTTTAGAAATAGTGTTCACCTTTTTAATACCTTTCCAATTTCGCGGCGATTTTTTTTTTTCTTTTTGAGATTATATGTAAAACTTTTTTAAAAACTTCTTTTAAAACAATACATTCAAAATAAAAATAAAAAAACATTGTATTTCAAATTAGTTAAGAGCACTAAACCTAAACCGACCTTAAGTTTGCAGTATACATATGTTCTACGAGAAAAAGGGTAAATAGTTCTCATTTTTGAGTGCGAGAATCGAATACAAAAAGGAATTTCACATTCAATAAACAAATTTATTTGTTATTTCAAGACATAAATTTATTATTTTTATTAGTTTAGTTTCAGTTAGAGTGTTATTTCAATTATTTTTTTCCCTTCGATTTTGACGTAACAGGGCGCACGAATATCAGGGTCAAATTATCAACCAAAATCGGAGCAGGCGAAGCTTCGGCGCCAGCCGCGTTGTTTACGCAATTCCTCCGCGTAGTACATTTCTCTGCTGCAAACTTAAGGTTGGTTTTGGTATAGAAGTAATTTTTTTACGATTTTTTTTTTTAAAACAATTTTTCGTTACTACGGGACGCAACCTGAGGCAGCCCCGGCACGAAACAAGCACACCGCCACAAATTTAACAAACTTATAAAACAAAATAGTCATCCAGCATCAAGACACTGGTGAGACTGTTATTTATGACTTAATAATAATTTAGTAAAAACAGTGGTAGTTACGAAACATATAAGAACGTTACGTAATAAAATGAGTAATAATACAACAGAAAATTAATTTAAAATATTAAATAAGTACAAAAATCTTTTATAAAATAGTAAATTATTTTTTAAAAAATAATAAAAAAAATAAGCTGATTCTTATAAAGCATTTATACTTTCAACCAACATGAAAGAAAAAGTGATTGAACAAACTCTTTTTTTTCCCCATTGAACTCTTATATAAAACTATTGAGATTACGAGTTGTGTCTTACCCTGTTGGACTTGATCATTTCATCCACATATGTGGCGTTGTTTTCAGCATTTTGCAATTCCTTCAGTACATCCCCATAGGTGGGAATGCTGGGAGGAGGGGGGGTTGTGAGCCCGTCTCGGCTGTTATCCGAGTCCCACATATTTTATTTCTGAAACAACAAACAATAATAAAATCAGGCATAAGAGTAAATCCCTACTTGTAAAAAATTACTTTGCTTTTAGCCGTTAGATTTAGTAACTTCAACTGAGTGATTTTTAGATCGAACGAAGTAACGAAAAATTTTGTAACTTTTTCTGTACTTCTCGCGCCGCTCTTTACGGATATTTTTGGCAAAATTTTAAATCATCTATTATTTTAAATGTAATTACTATTTAAAATCAAACTTCTAGCAACGTTGAAAAAGCAAAAACACTCTGAGCATATCAACAAACACTCAAGAAACTCAAATCAACTTAGTAAAAAAAAATCAGCAGCTTTATGTCTGAACACTTCACTAATGATACTTAATTAACATATTTAACCTTTAAAAAAATATATAATCTATGATTTATTTGATAATAACTGCTTACCTAAAGATAATTCTGGTAGAACTCGGTGGGCTGGGAAATTCAACTGAAATAATAGTAATAGAATATATTTATTAATCAAGCAAAAACCACGAAAACAAAATCCAACCAACTGCAATCAATATAATTACAAATTGAAACCTTTAACAATTTAGAATTCACCAGCTTCATTGTCAAATCATAATAGTTTAATGATTACTTACTTAGCGTTTTAAAATGAAACATAATAAAAAAAACTTTTTTTTTCTTCTATTTTCTCCTAAGAATACATGAACAAAAATTTATTCCCACAAGAATGACATAGCTGTTAAAAGGGATTATATTTAGATTTTTTAAATGGTTTGTGGTATTCTATTTGTGCAAAAAAAGAATTACCAACCACTTTTGAGTGCTCCAAACATAGTAATCTATGTAAAAAAAAAGTACAATCAAGTAATGGGATACAATAGTAAATGGGGATTTTATATAACACTGCTTTTACGAAAATGCATCTTTTTAGGAAAAGACACTGATTGGACATACATACCATATACGAAAAAAATATAAAGTAATAAGAAGTTAAAAATATAACTAAATAGCATAAACAAAACATTTTAGTTAAAAAAGCGAGTCACATCTGTCTCAGTCCTGAACTAGAAGAGAATAGGGATGGGTCGTTCACCACTGAACGAATCTCAAAGAACGATTCTTTAAAAAGAACGAATCAACTGAGTGACTCTTTTAAAAGAACGGTCGTTCTTTCGAACGATCATTCGTTTTCAGCCAATCAGAAGGCTACCTATTGAGTCAAATCAAAAGATTCGTTCAAAAGAGTCACCAACTCAGAAAATCCCTTGGTGGTTCTTTTCGGAATAACCTGGGAATATTGTGCTTCCCATCGTGTTCCTGTGAGGTTGAAATTCCAGTTCGCTCGAGTAAAAAATTAAGGGGTTGGTTCTTTTCGAAATATCTTTCAAAAAGTGAGTTTCGAACGAGCACAATGGAACGATGATTTAGTAAATTGGTGCTTTACGGAATAACTTAAGATGTTGTAGCCTAAGCAGTTGTGAATTGAATTTCGTACGGGTGATTGCAACATGTCCCCATTGGCTGATTCCTACAAAAGAGTAATCGATCGTACAGGCTGGTTCTTTTCGAAAAATTTCGGTATCGTAAACACATGGTATCTTTTTCTGCTTTAGGAAATGGGCATGGGTGGGGATGTGGTTCAGTGATTCCTGGAAGTTAGCCATTATAGGTAATACAGCAGTCAGTACTGAATGCTTTAGAACTGAGCTTCATAATGGGCGCAGGTATTTAAGCGGCCTCTCACCGACTGAAATATAGTTTTTTGGAATTTTTTAGAACAAAAACGTGTTACTAATTAAAAATATGTTATTCGCCATTTGCTTATAAGAAAGTATTTTAAGTGCATAAGATATCCTTCTTTTGGACATAGCACTGACTCAAGAAATGAACATATTTTTGTTCAGAATTTAAAACTACTTTATAATTAAAGACTATCTAACAATGGTCATTTTTACATAAGAAGTTTGTGTATAATATATTACACTCGAGCATCGCTCTGACTTAAAATAAAAAATCAAAATATTAATAAATACGACACATATAAGATGTTTATTTTGTGCATTATATATAGATGTCAACGACAAGCTTGTTTATTGTGATATTTTATATAACTGGGACATAAATTTTAGTCTTCTGCAAAAAAAAAAATGCTTGCGTGCTGTTTTGTAAATAGTATTAAAATTAAATTAATTCCATTTTCACTTGATAATCATTTTTCGGTGGTATAAACGTTTTCTCCAAAAAAAAAAACAGTATAAAATTACCAATAAGGACATTTGATTTTCAACTAGAGTTTTTAGACTCGACTAAATCGACACATTTTAGGATTTGGAAATTGTAGACAAGCACATAATGTTACATGAATATGCAGAGCTTAAAATATTTTATTTTTAGTTTAGTTTGAATTATCGTCGCACTAGAGCTATACGAGGGCTATTGGCGACATTCGTCGTAATTTAAAATCACAGTCAAGTTACGAGCCGACTCCTGAATAGGCACCCAACGCAACCGTTAAGGGCGATATCGTACGCAGCGTTGGGGCTTTGGAGCATATTTAACAGGCACTCCCCCTACACGGGGTATTATTCGTCTGACATTTTTATCTGCACGGGCCGCTATGGGTCGGCAGTTCCGGACCCAAACCTGGAACCTTTCGTATACAAGGCAAACGCCTTAACCATCTGGGCTTCCCAGTCCATTTACTACCTTAAATTTAAAAGATTAGTGTAAAAAGCAGCAGGGGGCTTTCAATTTTGCCAAAGGTTTTTGCATTGTCTTTTGGGTTTTTTTAAATGGCATTTAAAAATCCTTTTTCGAATCGGTTTGTTACAGATGTTTCTCGTTTGAGTTTTAATTATTTTCTCTTAGCTGATTTCATAGATTGTTTTTTAGCTGATTTCATAGGTTGTTTTTGTTTGATTTTTATTCGCTTCTTTTTCGTCTGCTGTGTTTTATTTTCAAATTCTTTACGTGCGTCTTGTTTTTATTTGTACTATTAATAAATCTTTATTGATTTTGATTCGATTAAATTTCACGTGAGCAAAGCACTACCAAAAGTCAATGTTGTTCGAAAACTTCAGTTTCGACTATATTCTGTCTTAAAAATTAAACGAAATTCTTGGACAACAATTTAATGTGATTTTCGAAAAGAGAAAAGCTCTAGTTCCACGAAAAGAAAATATTTTTTTACGCAACATTCGTGAATCAGAAAGAGATTACATAAAATTCACTTTCGCATAAACCGAAACAGATGTAATTCCAGAAGGGCTAAAAAGAAAAACAATGCTGCTGGAACTGCTTCCCCTCAAGACGTGAAAAATGACCATTGTTGAATTTTCTAGTTTATTTAATTCAGACGTTTGATAGTTTAATATCGAGCTAAATGCTGTGTTTTTATTTCTTTAAAAAGAGGCACAAGGCGCTTTATTTTTTTTAAAAGACGTAATTTTTCCTTTGCATTTAAACAATTTATTGAAGAATAACGACCTCTTAATGCTAAGTATTTCTTTTGGCGATTTTTTTTTCCAAAATTGTTCTTTGTTTTCAGAATAGTATTTAAAAATTAATTTGTTTAGATGTTTTAATAGATAGTTTCAATGTTGCATATTGATATGAAATATTTGTCTTTTTATTTAAGTGTGCGCAATATTACATATTTATCCTTCGAAACAAAATTAGCCTACTAAATGAAAAAGAAATAAAACAATTTAAAAGTTTAATATTGAATGCTAAATAGTTTTTAAATGCATTAATTATGTAGTGTAGGGAGGGGTAACATTTATATTCCGGCTTGTGCGTTTCATCAGAGACCCGCTTATAAGCCTTCGCCAAATAAGCCAGACACAGAAAGAGTTTTACTGCCACAATGAAAGGAAGTACACCCAAGGCGAAGGCGGGAATCGAACCCGCACCCGTTACAGCGCGCATGCTGCTGGCCTGCGATGCTAACCACTCGGCCATCCGGACTCCATTAAATATGTGTAAAAGAAGTTTTATTTAAAGTTTATGTTACAAACTTACTTGTTATTTTTTATATCTTAATTATTTTCATACTTGTATTATGCAAATGCTTCGTTTTTATTAATAATAAAACCAATTAGTGAACATACTTTTTCTCGGTAGTAGTTTATCTGAGTAACTTAAACAACTTTTTAACAGGAAAATTTCCATAATTTACTGTGGTTAGTTAATTAATAGTAATACCCACTGAAATAAAGTTGAAGCAAACAATGAACTTAGATTAGTGAATAAAAGAACCAAAAAATATTTTCATTTCCTCCCTTCCAACTATGCAGTTTACATCATACAGTTTTTCTAGTACAACGAAAAAATAACGAATAAAAAAGCCCAGAATTAAACCCAAGCTACAATAAACACCAAAAATGAAAAGAGAAACCACCCGAGGGAAGCAGCAAGAAAAAAGAAGAAAAACTTCTATTGTACTCAGAATTTCCAATACACAATAAACAAGACATTCCAACCCTAAACCGCTCCCCCCAGAACCTCATCTCTATACCTCAGATTCCGAGAATTCTCTTTCTGCCCCCAAGACCAAATCCCAAACCGTCAATGTTCAAGGGCGAACGAAAAGCAAGCACGAGAAAATATCCACTTTCACAGCAAAAGCGGTTCGCGAACTTTAATCATTTGAGTCAGTTTCGAACGATCGCTTGCGAACTGTAACATCCGAGTCAGTCGCGAACGATCGTTCGCGAACTGTAACATCCGAGTCAGTCGCGAACGATCGTTCGCGAACTTTAATCAGTCGACTCAGTCGCGAACTTTAATCTGTCGCGAGTCAGTCGCGAACGATCGTTCGCGAGTCAATGCACATCTTTCGCTAATCATGAATCCATCATTTGTAAACTAGGCAAACAGTACGAGCTACTTTTACATGTACGATTGCTTTTATTTCACCCTGAGGTTATTGTTTTAATTTACTATATTTGCCTACTGCATATTGAATGTAATTGAACATATTTCGTGCTAAAAAAAATAATAGTGTTAGCACATCTGTCATCAAGTTAATTAATTTGGAAGTTAATAATATTTTTTCTTTAAACAATTATTAATTCAAAGTAGCGAAAACTATTTTAAAAGATTAATTTAAGTTTAATTTTTTAAGTTAAATTCTACATGGAATTTTTAAAATAAACAACATTGTCATATTAATGCTAATCAGGAAAAAATGCTAATTAATATTTCAAGAAATATATTATTAAGCTTTGTAAATGAAAAATAATTTGTATTAATTTAAGTTAAAAATCTCAACATGTTATTTTAAAAAGAAGCCCTATGATAAAAAAAAATCAAACTACTTAAAGTTATTGCAATCTAATGTACCCGCTATTCCTATAACATGCATGAAAATGTCAAGTTATATATATATTGTTCCTTTTCTTGTATGAATAAATAGAAATAATAGATCAGATCAAGCAATGTCCAGGACCAGCTTCCCAAGCTAAAACGCGCTAACAGCCAAAAGCCGAAGACTATTGATAAGGAAGAAAAACGTCTTTAGAATTCCTTTCAGCTTTCAGTCCCCCCCCCTCCCCCCCCCCCTTCTCCTTCAACGAGAAGAGGAGTCTTTCCACTATACTTGGCATAACGCCAACTCTCATCTGCGAGCGCCTGTTTTTTTTAGGGGGGGGGGGGGGGCAAAAGAAAAAAGGAACGAATCAAAAGATTCGTTCTTTTGAACGAATCTTTGAAACGAACGCGAACGATTAGAACGAATCTTTTAAAAGAACGGGTCTGACCCATCTCTAGAAGAGAAATAGACAGAGAATAGAGAAAGAAGAAAGCTGAGCTGATTGCCGAAGTCCGCAAGTAGACAGTAGACAAACAGCTTTAAGGGTTGCTTGAAAAGTAGTCTAGTCTAGTCAAAAAGCGCCAAATGTAATTTACCACAAGTTACATTCATTCGATATAATACCATTTAAAATCACCCGAAGTATAGCGTTTACGAGCATCATTTGCTTTTTTTACGACATCAATTTTTCCACTTTAATTTATTATATATTTTTTTATTTAAAAAGGGTTAAATGATACTACGAGTATAAAGTTATGCCAAAAAGACACTAAACCTGCCAAACAGGTAAAGCTTGCCAATTCCAAAAATCCCTTGTCAGCATGCGGGGAAGTTAGGCTCCTCCTACAACTGTCGCCCCAATTTCAGGGTGCGTCCACAAATTACGCGACGTGTTGGGAAAGAGGACGGAGTCGAATATCACGTTAATTTTCCCTAAAAAAATCAATCAAAAATTGCAATAATATTGAGTTAAATTCCAGTAAAAAAATTATCGACTAAAATTTGGCAAAATCCATAATGATAATATTTATTGTGGCTTACTAAAACATACTGAGAAGTGTAAGGGGAATTAAAAGGTTCGATCTTATCTTACTTATTTAGATTCGATTGACGTTCGTTTCTTTCTGTTCCCCATATCAGTTTTAATTCGGATTAAATCACTCGTGTCGTAAGAATTTTTATACTTCCAAAGCGTCCTTGATAAGAAGGAGAAGTCCGATGTTTGTACTATAACTAGGACACTTAGGCACTTCGCAAATAAAATGTAGACAAAATATGAAAATAAGCATAGTAGGTTATTTCTAAGCACTTTTTGCAAAATCATATTCAAGTTTGGGGGTTGGGTATCGAATAGGATGTGTTTTGAAGTTCTCCGATTATATTGCAATCAAAAAAAAATTCGTTGAAGTTTTATTTTACTTTAAACTAGCAAATAAATACCCGTTCGTCGCACGGACTAAAAGAAAACAAATATATCCTAGTATATGTATCATTTAATTCATTATATAAGACAATATGCTTATGTTTATTGTTTCCACTCAAGTGTAGAATCCCGTTACCTAATATAGTACCTTTAAATTCAAAATTAAAAATACGCTACTAAATTCACAGACAAAATCCATCGTAATTTAACGCATAATATCCTTTTTGCTCATTTGGCGCCTTTTTGCTAATTTGGCGGGGAAAAGATTTTGCTACAAATACAAACATTCAGCTATAGTGTGATGACCTTCGCACTACCAACCATTTTATAAATTATTTTGAAACATTTTTATAATTTGACTCTTTTTTTTTTTTTTTTTTTTTTTTTTTTTTGTAATAACTTGGCGAGTTTGGCAAAGTATTTGGCAAACAATGAAGACATAAAACCCTGATATGCAGCGATAGTGTGAAGACCTTGAACAACCGCCATAGTTTAGTAATAGCTTAATTATGCATTTATAGCTTAAATACTCAAACATGCAGACAAGAACAATCAATGAAGAAATTATCAAATAAACAAATAATAAAATCCTAGAATGAAAACTGGTCGGAGTTACGTCTGATGAACGTGTCAATTCTTTTTCAAATTGCGAATTTAGTTTCTGAAGGTAATAACAGTAAAATAAAATTTAAAAATTTATTTTTAAAATTTTCGTAAAAGTTTATTTTAATTTTTTCAGCTGATGACATCACGAAAGTGGGAAAAAAATTTCGAATTTGAGCGAAAGTGGTGTACTTTTTTCAGAAAATTCAAATTTTCTTTAAAAATAGAACAAATATAAAAAATAATATAAGACTCATATGCACACTTTGCTATTAAAAGGAATCTATATTAAAATTGTCGAATTTTTTTAGAGCAGTCTAAGTAGGTCTTTTACGATCTACAGACACACACACAGACTCTTTCTTTTATTATTATAAATAAAGTTTCTCGTGCTTTTGATGAAGTGGCAGCCATGGAAATATTGAGGTAAAAAATATTTTCTTGTTATGTTAATGTAGATTGTTAAAGTTCCGAAGATATAGATTCCAAAGATTTTATTATTGTCTCAATAATAAATTTTACATGTGATATAATATTTGTTCTTATTTGAAGTTTGTAAATTTACATAATATACTTTTTTATGTTCTACAATATGTTGTGCACCTTGGTGTTCTGTCTACTGTATTATTTTTTTATCTGTTTTTACCTCAAATTAAACAAATAGAGAGATTAGAAGTATATTTAATCAATAGGACGTATAATGAAATTGAAAATTGTTCATTACGTTAAAGTGGATGACAGTTTTGCAGCAGCTGCCTCCTCTCGAATTCGACTGCATAAGCCGCAAGAAAAGAAAGCAAACACCCAAATGTCTGAGGAAAAAGTTTTTAATTTAAAACTAAATAAAAAAAACAAATCATCGTCAAAATAGCAAAAAGAAACTAAGTGATTAAAAAAATAACATAAATATCGATAATATAAAGTTATGCTTTAGCCATATTGCAAAGCGATGACGAGGCAAATGAAAGTTAGACACGTTTGGGACTTGGATGGACGAATGGTTTGGAGTTTGGACCACTACTCTAGCAGTCTGCGCGCTGTAATGGGTGCGGGTTCGGTTCCACCTTCTCCCTGGGTGTGCTTATTTTCTCTGTGACAGTAAATATCCTTCCTGTGTCTGTCTTCTTTGACGAAGGCTTCATAAGCGGGTCTCTGATCAAGCACGCAAGCCGGAATAAATATGTACCTACCCTACCCCTACCATATTGTCATTATTTCTTTAGTCTGAAGTCTGTATTTCTTCCGTTGTTATGTCTTAGTTCTCTTTCGATTTTTCGATTTTTTTTATAACTTGACATTTCTAAAAGTATCTGCTATTAGTAAAATTTCGTTAACGTAACTGTAACTAGTTACTTTTCACTTTAAGTAACTGTAACATAGTTACTTTTCAAAGGTAACTTTCCAATCCGTGTCTCATCCCTCACCGCCTGACAGTGTCAAAAAGAACAAGCAGTTTTTAGAGAACTAAAATAACCTATTTCTCTGTTACTTAAATGCTTACTGAAATTCTAAACAACTAGGGACAAGCAACTATGGTTCTAAACCACTAGGTTCCTAACAATAAATATCATCAACAATTGTCTCTACACTACATTTATACAGATTAGGGGGAACAAAAACATCTAAACACTGCATCCAGCTATAATTTAAACTTCAAAAACCCAAAATCAACTATTTTCCTTAATATTCTTTCACAAATTAACTTAATATTATTAATCGTTTGCAAGATTTATTTGTAGTTCGGAGAATAATGAAAAATTTATTAATAAAAATATAATAAAAATACTCCAAACTGCATAAAAAATAAATTTAAATTTAAACTCGGCAGAATTGTATGCAAAAAATATTCCTTGCCGCATTTTTGGTAAACAATTAATGAACAATCAAATAATCACTTTGTGCTACTACAGATAGGCTGACAAAAAAATATGAAAGTTGGGCCTCTGCGGTCATAGATTTCTAAAAAAAAAAATTTAATATCCGTGAATTGAACCGATTTTGGAAGGTTTTGTGCTTAGAGCGGACAGTGCTCACAGCGGACGTGCTCAGAGCGGACAGTCGTAGAAAAAGTAATTTGTCACCATAAGGTTTTTCCCTTTGAATTGATCGAGAGGACTTGTTTGGTTGCAAGTCATTTAAATTACTGAATGCACAAAAGAATTCGTTCACTTTTTGGTATCTCCTGTAAATACATATAGTTTTTGTTCCAATTTTTTTATTTGACAACTTTTGAAGTTGTGGTTGTAATGTATCCTTATGAAAAGATATCGAGACACAGTTTCATCGTTGCGTATTCTAAAAATTGATTCCTCTCTCTACTTAAATATGCATTTGTTTTTAAAATAACTTACACCTCTAACTTTCTCTCTCTCTCTCTCTCTCTCTCTCTCTCTCTCTCTCTCTCTCTCTCTCTCTCTCTCAAGGCACTATTAATGTCAATATTGGCCACGGGGCAGGTTTACCAAAATTCCAGGGGGCAAGAATTCCAAGAATACTATTTCAAAATAGTGTCCGCTCTGAGCACCGAAATGCACTACAACGAGTGTCCGCAAAATCTAAATGTCCGTTCTAAGCACGGCACCTTTTGTAAAGGTGGTACGGGCAGAGAGACGGACATTGACAACATGCCAGTATCTACTTCTAAAAATTCATAATTAAGAAAGAAAAGTAACCTAAAAAAAACCGTTGAGACATATTGAAAATAATTAAGAAATAATCATGCATCTTTTCATTCATATGTAGAATGAATACGGGAGAGAGATAGTCAAAAAATTCTATATTCTTTGTTGTTATGCACATTTATTTATCAATTTTTATAATTTGTTTTGCAACAATTATATAAATATAGTTTTTCAAATTTGATTTGCAACAATTATATAAATATGGTTTTTCAAATTTGTTTTTCAGCAATTATAATAATATGGTTTTTCAAATTTCTTTTAGAACAATTATATAAATATGGTTCTTCAAATGTGCTTTGCAACAATTATATTAATATGGTTTTTCAAATTTGTTTTGCAACAATTTTGTAAATATGGTTTTTCAAATTTTTCAACAAAAAATATATAAATATGGTTTTTCAAATTTGTTTTGCAACACTTATCTTAATACGGTTTTTTAAATTTGTTTAACAGCAATTATATAAATATGTTTTTTCAAATATGCTTTACAACAATTATATAAATATGGTTTTTCAAATTGTTTAAAAAAAAATTTGGAAAAAAAAATCTACAATTAAAGTTAGTTTGATTTTTTTTTTATTTTGTTTCACAAAAGTAGCAGTAGTCCACAACAACTGTTCGTAAAATAATTTTCTTTTCCCACATTCTACCAGTAGTAATCCGAGATGCCTCCATCCTCTGTCTCTAAACCCAAACAGGGTGTGACTGATTTACGAATGACTCTAACGGCAGATGCAAAAATGCTTTGGATGTGTCCCTTTGTGGCAGTTTCCGAAAGTTAAAACTAAAAGGTCGTTAGACGCGTTTTTGAGTTGTTAGCTACTTTTGGCGCTCCCACGAAATAGACCACCCTGTGCTTTAACCCCTCTGAATTTACCCCTCTGCCCCGCAGATTAATAAAAATTCCCATCTATTTTATGTCCACCGAAACGAATATTCCATCCCATTCGTAAATCAGGCGTCGGGTGGCAAAGAAAGAAACTTCCCGGAATTACGATTTTCTCCGGAAAAAAAAAAAGATGAAAGAGATGGATCTCGTTTTAAGGATGTTTTTTTTTCTTAATGATGCAGCTTTCCTTTCTTTTTTATAACTTGTGATTCCCATCTATAATAGAATGCGATTTCCTACTATCTATTTCATACATAAATTACACCTATAAGAACAATTTTTAAGAAAGCAATTAAAAAAATGCGAATAGTTATTTAGCGCTCATTTGTGTGTATTCAAAAATGGTTCGACATACTGAAATTATGTCAAAACATTAGCTCAACAAATGACGCAGAATGTACCAAAAATCTCGCAGCTAATTGCGGAGAAAAAGCCTAAGATTCATGGACCTGTTGCTGAAAAATGCACTACATATTACCGAAAAAGCTCTTTTCAGAGTTCGGATTTCTCCATTTTATTAGATGTGAGGGTCCAAGTCCCCGCCGATAAACAGCAAACTAAGTAAGCGCGAACTTTATAACGAATGAAGGGACAGGTAAACAGGTATTCACCCTCACTAACCCTCTACACACACACCTGGCCAATAAAATTCAAGACCTGTCTAGTGACTACCCTATCAGAGGGCCTCAAAACCCGGTGCCATAAATAATTTAGGTAATCTGCCATACATTAAATAAGAATTTTTTTATAATTAAATACAGATTTGTTGAGTCTAAAATGAATTAGTATTTATGCTCAACTTAAATTGTTACATGGAGCTTGAAAAATAACGTAAGTATTCGCAATAGCGCTTTGTATCAAACTCTGTAAGTCAAAGGATCTCAGTTCATTAGCAAATAAATCAAGGGATTTGAATCCGTGTTGAATTATTTGCACATTATTAAATAAGTAAGTTTTTATCCAGGCCAAAATAAATCGTTTTATTTCGTACTGCTTCAAAGTAATTATTAAAACAAGAAAAATACACTTGTTCACTAATTATAACTCCAGAAATAAAGAAAGAGTTGGAATACGATACTGCAAAAGAAATCGCTTGAGTTTGTTTGTAGTTAATGCAGCTGCTGTTCAAATGGTAGTCAATTGTTTGGAGTTTGGAGTTAGGTTCAGCCAGACCAAAAGTATTGCACATCTGCTCTGCCACCTACAATAACAAAGATAGACTATTAAGTGACGCCTGGACCTTAATTTAAAATACAAATGAGGCAATTCGTTCAAAGACTTAATCTGCTCTAATTGGAACACTGTTAATTCAAAATGTCGCTTATTCTATCTGATAATAATCCCACTTTGTATCGTCTTTTACATCAGATAGGATGTTGCATTAGATAAGATGAACTATTTTCAGTTTAGTTTAGTTTGACTTACACGTTTTTAATATTGTTAAATTAGTATTTTCGTAAGTTTATTTTTTTAAAAGGTTGTGCAGAAACCATCTTTTCGGTTTTCGAAACAATGTGCAGAGGATAGCGAAGGCTCCCGATCTTGATAACTGTTTATTTTCTTTTCTAATGGACCAAAACTCTTACTGAAATTCCCAAAATGTCAACTACAATTGAAACATACTCATAAATAAGTCGGCAAAGCACATTTCTCAACGATTTTCGGTGAAGAACCGTGGCTTTGGTTTATTTTCTTTTACTGCGTGTGAGGTGACGAAGAATGAATGTTGAGTGCGGATTTTCGGGATCTGGCAACTTCTTGCTCATTTCAAGTTTCAAACAGGCCGCTTGCTATAAATCTCTCTAAATGAAGTTCACATTTGGAGATAAGAATTGAAACCGGTGCTCGAAATCACCCCCAGAGCTATAAATTGTGAGGGGTTATGCCTACCCTTGTATCTTCCAAAACAGGAACATTACGAGACAGATGCATTTTCGTTAAAGAGCAGCTACTGAGATTAATGTTCAATGTTTTTTTTCCCCTCGAATAGTTAAAAATATATAACATAGATTACTTTTCGTTAACAAACTTAAGGTAGGCGAAAACCCAAAATTCTAAAATTTTTACTATTACTTTAATTTTTTCCAAATTTCGCATAGTGATTTCAAATATAATGAACAATGCTTTTGGGGATTTTTTTTTTATTTAAACATAATTTATTTTAAACGGTGTTTTTAAACTAAAAAAAAGGGAATTACGCTAACACTTCTAGCATAAAAAGTTATACATTCATTTACCTGAAATTTTTTACAGATGCTATTTCAATATATATCTGTGCCTTCGTGCCTTGAACCTCTAACATCTGGTGAAAATACATAAGTTTTTTTTTTTTAAATGACCAAGTGTAAGTTAATCGAAAACAATATTTTTTGTGTTGTTAATTTACAACATTTTTCTTAATAACTTCTTTTCTTGTAATTTGTATGTAACTCTAGAGTATCATTGCATGCATCAGTTCAAAACGAAGAATTTAACACATAATTAATGTTTATAGGATGAAAATTCAATGTGGAAGGCTTGTTGGCGTAAACCTCTTTTTTTAGTAGAAAAACACCGTTTAAAATAAATAAATAATATTTAAATAAAAATAAATGCCTAAATAGTATTATTCATTATATTTAAAATCACTATGCCAAATTTGGAAAAGATTAAAGTAATAGTAAAAATTTTAGAATTTGGGGGAATTCGGGGTATTCGCCTACCTTAAGCTTCAGAATCCTACACAACGACTTATCATGAAATTCTGGCAAAATGAAAAATTTTAATCGACATTGTTTCACATTTTTATGCAGTATGTTTCTAGTTATTATATAAAATTTATAAAATCACACGACAAATTCTCCTCTGTGCAAAAGAACGAATAACGTCATCATAGTCAATTAACAGTATTATTTCTGACTCGTTTACTCTCTTTAGCGCTGAAAACGACTTTTTGATATTATTTCGGAGTTTGGCGAATTTTAATTTTTTTCAGGTGATTTTACCTTTTTAAGGACTTTCCTGACTGGACTCTTAGGCCCGGGCCTTGTAGGCAAACGCCGAAATCCGGCACTGCTTTTATGACTTACAGATAGTTTACATAACTGTTTATTAACAATAATTTACAAAACTATTTTATTCACAACGTAAAAAATTCTAGTTCCGTACGTACATTCCCTATGGCTGCCCACTGCCCAGTCTACATGCAGTTTTCGGAATAGTAAAGACTTCTACTAATTTAAAAAGCTGTTACATAATGCTAAGATGAATTTTGATTTGGATCTGATTGGACTTCATACTTACAAAATAAATCATTTAAAAAGAATGTCAAAGTAATAAAAAAAATAGTTCTAACGCATGTGTTTTACTTATGTGTGTTGTTGGTTGTCCTTTGTAAATTTTTATTACAATTTAAACAACAGTTACTTAGTAATAAGTTTAAACCCCGACTCTCTCGATGAAAATAAAGCCTTTATGAATAAAATTATCAGGTTGAAAATAACCAAAAGGTTTTCTTTAACTTCTTTACTTGGAGTGTTTTCACTTTTTTGCAGCTGTGCGAAACTGGGAGTGGGACTGGATTGTCTGTCGCAAATATGTACATAAATTCTATCGACTTCTCCCCTTCAAAGAGTTGCTATGGACAGGGAGTGGTTAAAGATGCTAAAGACATGGAACTATCCGTTAATTTGCACCAGTTCCGGCTGACGGATATATACTAATAATTTTTTTGCATTGGGTCTCGACCTGCTTACAATGTGCGCAAAATCTATACATAATACTATTAAATAATACTAACGTAAATCTATTTTAAGTATACACTCTTAAAACAAAAGAGTGAAATCCACTCCTGTAGGAGAAGTGCATTTTCGACACTGGAAAGGAGTGAATATTAACTCAGACTGAGTTAAAATCACTCGTTTGGAGTCACCCTGTCGCAAGTTTAACATACAAATGATCCATTCCTATAGGGGAAGTGCATTTTCGACACTGGAGAAGTGAAATTAACTCAGACTGAGTTAAAACAACTATGTTTAACTCAAACTGAGTTAAACATAGATAAAACTGAATAACAGCATTGCCCTGCACTTTTGACAAGAACATGAATTGGCTGAGCTGGGCAACCTCAAGTCGTCATGTCTACTTATCTATAACCGCTATTCTTGGAATTGGTTCAAATACTTTGTTGCAAAATTACTTTTTGAAAATTAAGAAATATTCTAACCAATTTCAAAAAATTGGGATCATATAGCCATAAGTCATACATTTTTCATATAAAAGAAATCTTTTGCAAAAATATTCAATACAGCCTGTAAAATATGGCTTAGAAACTACCAATAAACATCTGTGCCATACCACCCCCAGGTTATCACTCTGGAGCAGCCTTTTTCCTGTGTGAAACATCCAAAGAACTTGGACCTTAGATAATCCTTTCTTCTCTTTTGAACACTTTCCCTTTGATATGGTGACCCACGGCCATTTGGTCCCATTCTTCTTTAATTACAAAAATGGTTTTTGTCATTTTTTGTAGATACAAGAGTTGCTTGGCCAATGCCAGAAAATATAATTTCCTTTTTTTTTTTTAATTAATTTGGTTGTAAAATTGCAAAGAGTTGCCTCAGAAAATTGAGTGCCAACAAGTGACAAGATTCTAGAACTTAACTTCCGAATTGCTAAATCGGTTCATGAATCATGGTCGAATTTGACTTTTGTGACAGAAATTGTTTATCAGTTCAACCAAAAAACTAATGCTAAATTAGAGGTTCGAGTTACTAATATTACTAAAGTTAAACAAGTGTTCTTTTGAATATTCGAAAATAAGTAATGCTTATGCTCGACCACCTGCCTTGATTTCTGATGGAGTTTCTGGCCAGGTCTCCGTTCTCTCATTGGTCTCCGTGTTCTCATCTCCACGCCTTTGTTTACAACTAAAGTTCGTTTGAGAATATTTGATTGGACTTCCTAATTCTTTTGTTAGCTTCCCATTTTTAGTTGGTGCACAAAGAAACACTTTTTAAACTTTTTAAAGTTAGATAGAGGTTTGTTTCGTTCGCAATCGAATGTCTGTTAGAGAACTTTACCGTTTTCTCTTTATCTCATTATGAGTTAGGAAGCGATTTTTGTGAACGATGTCTTAAAATCGACGTTTTTCGTCGTAAATTATGAATAATTACTGTTAAAGAAATGTGATAGAATGTTTAAAAGTAATTTCTAGTTTCATTAACACTCTAGTTGAGTGATTTTTGATCACAACGATCGATCACAATGAAGTCAAGTTTACGTACGGAAGTCTGCACGAAGTGTGCTAGTTAAACAGCAGTTAAAGTTTAGCTTCTAGCTTATGAGCATCAACGGCACTAATTACACCGACATTACTCTAAGGTAAGAGGTTTTTCTTCTTTTTTTTTTTATAAAAAAAACCTAATATTTGTCTAAATTGAAATAAAAAAACTTCAGCATCAATATATAGGTTTTATTATATAAATATATAAGCTTTTGATGTAATTTAAATATTAAGAAAAATAAAGTAAAATCAATGTTTATATGATTCGTAATTATTTAGGAAAATTAGTAGTTAATCAGTAGTTTTAAGTGTACATAACACCATTGTATATATACCCTTCTTTCTTTGGAACTTCTATTTTGAAACGTAAGAGGACTCCCTTGGAATTCCACATCTTTAAAATCGTAATGTTATTCCTATGGAAAACCTTCGCAAGTCAATTACCGCCACAATTTTAATAAAAGGTTACTAGTTTCTTGTATCATTGTAAAAAGCGAGAGGAGTAGATTCTGTAAAATTAATTTGTTTTGTGAAAATCACATATTTAGTATTTTTATTAATTTTTTGAAGTTAGTAAAAAATTTAGTTCGCATTAAGTTCTAACTGCAAAGAATTATTAAAAATAGTAAATATGTGATTTTCACAAAACAAATTATTTTTACAGAATCCACTCCTCTCGTTCTTTACAATGATACGAGAAACTAGTAACCTTTTATTAAAATTGTGGCGGTAATTGACTTGCGAATGTTTTCCATATGAATAACATTACGATTTTCAAGATGTGGAATTCCAAGGGAGTCCTCTTAAAAGAAAAAGATCACATCCTTCCAAATTTAAATATTTGGCAAAACTGTTTCCCTTTCGTTTTGTTTTATAATTTTTTTTATTGCATTTCCTGATTATTTACAGATTTAACCTAAAAACCTGCAATTTTTAGAAAAATAGCTTTGATGCTTTACAGACAAATGATAAATAATGACTTTAAAAAAAATAATTATTTCATTATACTTTTTTTCAACATCGGCCATATTTTCCAAGCACAATTTCTCGATATATTATCGTATTTAATAAACGATATTGGTTGTTATAGTTTTAAAAGTCAATTTGCTCAAAATTTCTCAATTTTGAGTAAAAGGACTATACATATATTTTTAATATACGTACAAAATTTTCATTTGACTTTTTCTGAATGATATTTCAACTTTTTTTGTAATTCTTTCTGGAACATTCCATGGAACTTTCTGGAACATTCCATGGAATTTTCTGGCACACTACATTTGTTTCTGTTGATAATTATATATTAAATATTAATTGTAATAATTAAAGTTATAGTAATAACAATAACCAATAATAACATTTAATAATTTATGATTATTTGATTATTATATGATAAATATATTATTATAATAAATAATAAATCTATTTATTATATCATGTATTATTATATTAAAAATATTATCTTTAATATTATATAATGAAATAAGTATGAAAGTTTTCAACTGTGATATTTGAATGTTAGAAGCAATTGCAAACATTTAAAACATTCGTCATGATAAATACAATCAGATGTAACTTTGCAATAATACATCTACAATTTTCGTCGTAGATTGTAAATAATTACTGTCAATTGAAACATAATTAAATGAACAAAAGTAATTACTAGTTTCATTAACTTTTTAATTTTTTGATATTTGACCATTAAAATACCACTTGCTAATTATAGTTTTAACATTGCTAATGGGGATTCCCAAACCATTGCAGTAACATTTTATAACACAAAAAACTATTTTCCCGAAATCTTTTTTTTTTAATAATTTTAACTTATTTCTAATATTCAATACTTATAAATTAAATTTAGCTATAATAGATTTGATTTTTTAAAATGTATTTCATACTTTACAGGTAACAATGGGTCATACAGATGATAATCAGGCATACTGATGATCAAATGAAGCTCGTAGATAAGAAAAAGAAGCTTAAGTATGATTTTTTTTAATTAAATGTTTTACCGGCAAATGATAAATTATTGAATTTTTTTAACGTATCACACTTGCATGTAGCATTTGTAGTTAGGGATATGAAGGTGGTTGGCAGACAGACTGACCGATTACAATAACTTCCGCTTTTTACGTATAAACGTATAGTGTGGAAGCTGGTATTGGTTGTTGTAGCTTTAATAACCGTTTTGCTTATTTTTAAAATTAATAAGCCTCATTTTAATTAACTATAACTGAGTTATATATCTTAACATGGTATTTTATCCTTGTTTACTATAATTAAAAAAATATTTTATTTAAATAATTATCCGTATAGGTAATAGTTTTAAGGGGGTCTGGCACCTCCATAGAAGCCCATGTTAAATTGTCCAACTTTGGGGGCATCTCAAGAATTAACTAATTAATATATCCATTTCAAATTTTCGCAGTTTCATCTATACACATTTTTAAGTATTTTAACGCAAGATTATTTTGAAAAACTAAAAAATAGATGAAATATTAATTTTTTAAAAATATCTTTGGAAAGGGGGGTGTGTCAATATTTTTAACCTAAAAGATTTTTAAAAAAATATATAAAATTTATAGACTATTCCCTGTGTTAAAATGCTGAAATATACTTGTGAATTACACCATAAAAAATTCAAGTACCGTCAAAGCGGGTATCTTTGGCCACGGAGGGTAACTTTGGCCACGCGTCGGGAAAAGATTTGTTTCTTAATTTCTCTTCATAAAATGATCTCATCTTAAATTGTTTTACATTTTTGGAAAGGTGGAAATATCGCCTTTCATTTCATGAAAAAAAAATCTCATTATATATCTGGCAATACTACAAATGCTGTTTTCATTCTTACGAGCATAAAATGACAAAAATCTAACTCTTCCAACTTTCGTCTGGAACACTTAAAAAAATATTGAAAATATTTAAATAAAACACTCTATTCGATTCTTTTATTAATGAGGAAGAATATTACACCATTTGTTTTATTCTAAGTTGACTACTTTTTATGCTGTATTTAAATATTTGTAATTGGGAAGCTTTTGCCGATGAATGCGGATAACTTTGGCCATAGATGTAAATATTTCTTTATGGAACTTTGCGCTTTAAAAAATGCATGTAAAAGTGTATTAAGTTTAACTATTTTTGAAAAAAATCTTACTTTTATGATTACTCATTTTTTAGATATTTTTTTTTTTTTAAATCTCATGATTTTAAACATTAAAAAGATAAAGATAGAATGCAAGATACGTATTCCACTCAAAATCGCAAATGTCGAAAGGTAAACATTTTCAAATTCCTAATTATAAATATATTATTTTTCACCTTTTATAATAAAATCGTTTGCTTTTTACAAATATATTTGTTATTAAATCTTGCTTCAAAAAAGTTCGTTTTTCCTTATTAAAATAGAAGTTTATTTTTCTTTCTTTTAAGCGACAAACAATACTAGTATTCAACGTGTAATGCCATTCCACGATGCACTGCAATGTAAATGTTAAGTTATATAAAATTTTAAATAACTATATGTCTTATAACTTTGTTATTTTTGGATTTAAAGTTTTAATATTGCTATTTAAATCGTTAACACAGCTTTTAAGGATGTTAAAAAGCATGTTTCTTATTTATTTCTTGGGTGGCCAAAGTTACCCGCCCGGCTCCTAACAGTGTCTTATTTTTTAAAATTAATACCAATTTTTTTATTAATTTATAAAATGTAACAAAAATGCCAAAATTATTCCTAAATGTACAATACTTAAAATGCATAAAGATTTTTAAGTGTTTAAATCGTTTTTGAAGTGAAATTGTTCTTCTTTTGTGAAAACAACTATGATTTTGGCCAAAGTTACCCGCACTGACGGTATTTAAATGAATAAATTTTTTAGTTATGTGCCCCCAAACATTAACATGATTTAAAAATTGTAAAACCAAGAAAAACCAATTTAAAGTTTTTATTGTTAACCCATTTCCTTCGAAGGATTTTTGCTTGATCGTAACATTTGATAGGAATAACATTATCGAATCCTTAGTCGTTCGGCCGTTCTGGGCCGTTTCACTAAGGAAAGGGTAAAATAAAATGGCCTTTAATGTCAAAATATTTTTCCAATCTTCCCAATACTTTGTGACATTATTAGTAAAGGCTGTTATAGTATTTTAAGCCACTAATTTTTTTTTTCACTGATTTTGGGGTGCCAGACCCCCATAAGGTTTTTTTATTAAAAAAAAAATATGGTGAGAGTGATAGTTTAATGTGTTTCTTATTTTTCAGAGCAGCGTAAGGAATTCATTGCTGTACTGCAAATGGAATGTTGAAGTGTAGTTAAAAAGAAAAAGGTAATTTTTTAAGATTATTAAATATTATTCTTAAAAAAAATTGGACTTTATGACGCGTAGTCTTAGGGCTTTTACCGCAAATGGTATTTTTTTCACGTCGTAAATGGCAACTGCTCCAGTGGTCTTGTTTTCATTTTTGGTATGAAATTACGTTTGTTGTGGTAATCGAAAGTGGGTTTTTTTAAAGGAATATTTCACTTATTTATTTTTAAATCCCAATTTCCAGCTGCGCTGTTGGTTGTACATCTTTTTCAAAGAAAACTTGTATAGAAAGAAAGGTTTATTTTCATCTGTGACGATCATTTTAAAAAAGAGTAAAACCGAATCATCCAATGAAATCACAAGATGCAGAATAGTGAAAACAAGAGCTGTTACTTTATCTGAAACATTCCCATTTTGCACTTGGAACAACTCGTTTTCTAAAACAATTTAGAATTAAAACATCTCACATAAGTTTTAAAACATATATATTCTCAATGATTCTCAACTTAGACGACTTTGTGGCCCTTAGTTACCAATACATTTTAGAATTAGTTTAATCTGTAATATATATTTTTTTTATTTTTTACTTAAAATATAAATAATTATTTAAAATTTCACTAAATCAAAGACACAATATGCCCTTTTATTATTTATAAAAAATTAGGATCTTTTTAACAGCGCCATTTAAAATTAAAAAGTAATACGTTTTAAAAGTAATTTTTATACTCTTAAACATTATTTATAATTATATAGTATAATTTCATGTGTTTTCGTTTCATACTACAAGTTGCATACTTTAAGTCATATTTTTGTTGTAATAATAATTAGTCTTTTATTTTTGATAGTACCGTTTTTACTTTAATTTTGGGTTTCATTTTGTAATTTTTAAGTATTTCTTGACAGTTTTAAATGCTAAAATATTGAAGATATATATAAATGTGAATCTCTGATGCATAGAAACTTTTATACTTACTAACATAATTAACTGACGGAACAAAATGAAAATATATTTATCTTTCATGCAGTACAACTAAATTATTAAATAAATTTTGGTTTTATTGTACCTTCATTCTGTAAGTTTCAGATTGCAAATTGTTACAATTTGCAAATGATTTAATGTATAGGTTCAATCTGAAAAAAAAATAAGAATGAAAGTTCAACGATGTTAAAAGTTGAGTTTTAAATAATTAAATTCAGAACGTACCCCGAACTGTGGCGAAGTTTCCGGCGTGAGAAGTACACTGCTCAAAACAATTAGGGGAGCACTTTTTAATTCCAACTTTAACCCCACTCCCAACTTTTAAATTTTTATCCTATTAATATAAAATTTGTTAAATAGGTTCACTATTCATTCGAAATGAAATAGTAAAAAACAGGAGAAAAAATCTTAAGTTTTTAATACTTAAATTTAAAGGGGAGAAATGGAATAATAACTTTTGAATAAATTATAACAATAATTATTTCAAAACTTTTTTTTGTCAAAAAGAGTTAATATATATTTTTAAACATCTAAAAAATGCAAGCATGAAAAATTTATTGTCAATTTATTTTCTAAAACTATTTAAAAAAGAAATTTATTTTACCATATTTTTCATATTTTCATTGATATAAAAAAAATATTAAATTCTTCAAAATACGTTATTCTTCCATCTAACAATGTATCTAACTATACATAAGTGGCGAATTTAACTTAGTCAGAAAAAAATCACAAGCTGATGATTCCCAATGGAATCATTGGAAGCGAAAGGGTTCAAAACATGTGCTCCCCTAATTGTTTTGAGCAGTGTAAAAGAAAAGTAACGAATTTTTTCGTTACTTCTTTTTCCTCCAAAAGTGACTCAGTTAAAGTTACCTTCTGAAATTTTTTTCGGTGTTACCTTAAAAAAATATCTTTCCCTCCCAATTAAGGCTTTACTCTTATCCCTGATTTTATTAATGCTTGTATTTTCAGAAAAAAGAAAAATGTCGGACTCGGACTCTGCACGGGACGTCTTTACCCCCCCTCCTCCAAACATTCCGACATTGGCCGACCTTCTGAAAGAAGTGCAAAATGCGGCAAACAACGCCGCCGAAGTGGAACGCGTTTTCAAATCAAGTAGGGTAAGATACATATCATAATCTGGATAGCAGTAGAGAGTCCAAAGAAAAAAAAACATATTTCTACCACTTTTTCTCTTTTTAGCGTGTTAGTTGAAAATTTGAATACTTCATGAAAATCCGCTTAAAATTTTTTATTTACAATTTTGTAACATATTTTTGTACTTATTTAATATTTTGTATTAATTTACTATGTATTATTAATTACTCATTTTATTACGTAACGTTCTTATATGTTTGTTAAGTACTATTGTTTTTGCAAAAATATTATAAAGTCATAAATAATAGTATCCCAATTTCAGCCTGCTGGATCACTATTTACGAAATACTTTAACAATGTTCTTAAAGTTTGCTAAATTAGTTTAAAAATTTAACTTGTGAGCCTCTAAACTAAAGGGAAATCTAATGCTTTTTTATTTTGAGGGTGTTTTTTTAAATATTATTTTACGGTTTTTTCAGCATATCAAAAAAAGAAAAAAAAATGAACGTTCGCAAAGAAACGGATTTGTCGAGTTTTAAAAGTTAGCCATATTTCACTAATAGATGACGACACTATTTTTAAACTTAAAAAAAAAATCGTTAAATGACTAGTTGACATTTTCAAATCAATTTTTGTTGTTGTTAATGTAAATTTATACCTGCTGAAAAATAGTTCGTTAATTTTGAAGGATCACTCTCACACATTATGAAATCGTAAATGAATTATCAACCAACCATCCTTCTTAATCCTGTTTGTTATTATTATTGCTGTTAGTTTTCATTATTAATACTATACATTTTTACAGGTCCTGACAGACATGGATCACTTCCGTGTGACTTTTGCCATCGATAAATTTTCCCATTACTTCGGAAATCTGAAGGAAATGATCGAGACAATGATGGAAAACCCGCCCAGAACGCCCCTGATGCCTTTCCCGTACAATCCCAACGACGGTATGCGGTAACACCTTTTACCCTTTATTCTTTACGTCAGTAAATTACGTGATGAGATTTTGACGTCCTCCTCTGCCCTGTCTTTTATTTTCTCTACCCTCCCCCCGTAATCTCACGTTTCATTTTCATAAATTCGTTATTTTTTGAAAGTTTGGATTTGGACATTTAGGGGACGTACATAAATTACGTCACGCTCAGAGGGGGGAGGGAGGGGTATGCGTCAACGTGACGGATCGTGACATGGAGGGGGGTAGGGGTATACGCTTGCGTGACGTAACGATTCGAAAATTTCCAATTTTGCAAGGAAAATCTGTTTTACATAAAATACGGAAATACGGAAGTTTTTGAGAAAAAAATTTTAAAAAATTTTACTGAGAAACACTTTATTTTTACATTTTTTTCTTTCCAAGTTAATTCTTTTTTAAATATAAAAATATGCATTTTTTCAAATTTTAGAAACAAAGAGAAATATTCGAAACGATTTTTTCTTTAGGGGGGGGGGGGGTGCAAAAACGTGACGTAATTTTAGGGGGAGGGGTTCGATCAAACGTGACGCAGCGTGACACAGGGGGAGGGAGGGGTCAAAAAAGTCAAAATCTTGCGTGACGTAATTTATGTACGTCCCCTTTGGATTCCCGGAAAACTGCAAAACACATGCCAATCAACGGTAAATTCCGAACTGTTGTAGTCCAAACAGCAGCTTCATCTTGAACACATGTCCTTTGGTTTGAGTTAAAAGTAGGGTAGACTGACCAGGGAATGAGCAGGGTAGGGTAGGGTATTTTACATATATATTCCGACTTGTGTGCTTGCTCAGTGAGCCGCTTATAAGTCTTCGTCAAGTAAGACAGACACAGAAAGATTTTTTACTGTCACAAAGAGAGGAAATACACCCAGGGCGAAGGCGGGAATCGAACCCGCGCCCGTTACAGCACGCAGACTGCTGGCCTGCGATGCTTACCACTCGGCCATCCGGGCCCCGCTAGGGAATGAACAGGCCCCAGTGAATGAATGTTTGGTAAATACATTTAAAAACTAAAAATTAAAAATCATTCCACTGGATGGATTGGCAACACTGACTTCTCTCCTCTAGTAGGAAGCTATCTGAAATCTGATTGGTTGTCCTGGTCATTAATTAAAATCCAACATGTTTATTGACTGGGCATTTTTGTGTTCATTCACTGGTAAAAGTATTGTTCATTCACTTGACTTTTGTACCACTCTTTATTTGGACCCCCAAAAGACCCAAACAAATGCAATATAAAGTCACCTTTTTTTTTGTAGAATTTGCATATAATAACAGAGGTGTTCGTATTGTCATAATCCCACAAGCTTTTCCTAAAATGTATGAATTTTCTTAAAACAAATTGTGCTTAAACGTTCATTCACTGGTTAGTCTACCCTAATACTGAAATCGTTCGTAAACGAACGCCTATCGAACCCATTTAAAAGACGGATCTTGTTTTTCGCTAACACTTTTAAGTATGGTTCGGAGATGCACTGTAAACGGTAGAATGTAGGACATTGCCATCCATTATACTGGAATTTAACTCCTTTTTTTAATTTTAAGGTTTTTTTAGCAGGAAAAAAATTACGCAATATTTGCAGCGACCCCATCCACGTGAGATTTGGCGATATTCGGCTCAACTTCCTACACCCCCTTCACAACAAGTCCCGTAATTTATAGACGCCCCCTTATGCTCTGACTTATTTGGGTTTCAGTTTTATTTTTTTTTTCTTTGAATATTTCAATGTATGTTAGCTATCGCAAGTAATTTAGATGGGTAAAATATAGTTTTGACATAAAATGCAACTACTGTTCTGCAAAAAATTGCTGGAAAAACTACTGTCCCTTAAAATGCAAACTCTTATAATGTCCCGAATTTATCTTTTTTTTAAAAAAAAATTAGTGTTAATAAATTACACTGAATAATAATGAAGTTTTGTTGAAAGAATATGCTTTACCTTTCTAGTCTGTAATGTGTTAAAACTACATACTTCATTAATAGAAGCCCAGTGCCATATATTTTCCCTCACACGAACAATGAGAAGTAAAACAATTCTTTTTAAATGATAATTAAGTACGAGTTGGCGAAGGATAAGTAAAGTGCAAAGTTTTTTGAAGAATTTACTTGGCCTTTATAGATTTTAATGTGCTAAACCAAACACGTCAATTTAAAAGTTCTTTCCCCGTTTTCTCCAAATTGAGCATCATTGAAAAGTGAAGCAGAGGCTTCTTGAGTAGTACCGTCAGTAGATAAAGTTTTAAAAACCTTGTTTTCTTAGGCATCGCCATTGTAGCGTCAATCACGATAGGCATGCTGCTTTGGAAAATTGCTATAAATACGTTAAATATAGCTATACGTCAGTGTTTTTGTGACGTAATGCGAGTGTCTTAAGGAATAGCCTCTATGTCTGAAGCTAAAGTCAAAAGTTATGTGGCTTTATGAGAATCCGTTTAGTCATCAAATTATTTGTAAAAAGCTGTTTGTACTATATTTTTAAAACTTTTCAACATTTGATTCATCAAGCAATTTTTCCTTACAGAACGGGCTTATGCCTTGGCACAACAGCGGCAACAACAAAGTGAGTTGAAAGAATTGAAAAATAATTTTATTCTACATATATTTCTTCTTAAAATTTTTCTCTTACAAATACTTCATACATTTGCTATACAGTTAGATATTTTCCTTTTGTATCTTTTAGAGGGAAGAATCATGTCTTTTGAAGGAATTAAATGTTGTTTGTTGTAGTTAAATAAAAATTTATGAAAAATATAGTGAAAATCAAATTCACTCTAAAAGAATTTATTTAAATAAATTGGCTTTAAATTCATCATACTTGAATTTTTAAATATTTGAAAATTTAATTTCAACTTAAACAAATAAAGTTTCGAAATATCAATGCTATAATTTATTCAATAGTTATGATTCCGGATATTTTTCTTTTAAGTTTAAGTTTAAAAAAATAAGATTTTTTTCACGGCTGTTTACCATTCATTTCATTCTGGAAGCATAATAAGTGTATTTTACAAATATTAGGTTTTGTTAATAAAAATTAAAAAGTTTTGATTAAAAGGGTTAATAATAATAGATGTCTATCGACTAAAATCGATAAACATGAAAAAAATTTCTACAGTTCAATATAAACATATAACCTTAACTTTCCGCTCCTAAAGAATACATTTTCCGGGCCTTTTTACGAGTCAGATAATGACTTTTGAGCCTTCATTTTATGTAGTGCAAAAAGTGTAAAAAGTGAGTAGATTCGTTATTGTTTAGGATAATCCAATTACTTAGTGCGTTTTATAGCTTCCAGATTTTCTTAAACCATTCCAATCTAAAAACAAAGAAGTTTGAACATTTTTTTAAAATCATAACTTGATGCACAGTTATTAGAAAATATATTTTGTCGAAAATAGAAATTAAATATTTGTTTCCCAAAATGTATCAGATCAATGTTGGTTATTTAAAGGAAAATTTCAAATATTTAGGTAAATGCTTTCTTATGAGGACTCTATTGGGAATTTCAATCGCAATGTTATTAATATGGAGAATATTCGCCAGTCAATTAGCACCACAATTTTATTAAAAGATTACTAGTGTTGTTTTCTATAATTGTAACGAACAAAAGGAGTAGATTTCATAAAAGTAATTTGCTTTGTGAAACTCACATATTTAGTATTTTTAATAATGTTTTGAAGTTTGTAAAAAATGGAGTGCGCATTAAGTTCTAACTTCAAAAAATTATTAAAAATACTATATATGTGATTTTCACAAAACGAGTTAATTTTATGAAATCTACTCCTTTCGTTCTTTACAATGATACAAAACACTAGCAACCTTTTAATAAAAATGTGGCGGTAATTGAATAGCAAATGTTTTCCATAGGAATAGCATTACGATTTTCAAGTTGTGGAATTCCCCTAAAGAGAGTCCTCTTAAAATAAATAAAGTAAATCTTTCAAGTAATTGTTCTCAATGCTATCGTAGACTCTTCATTTTAATCTTTGAATTTTTTCAGGAGCTGAAGAAGAGAGCGAAATGTCGGAGGGAGGAAACGACGACCTCATAGTGGAAAACATCCACGCACCGATGGACTGGTCCCAAGGTAGGTCCACTTTCCACGACCTATTTTACATTATGGAGGTTTCCTTAATAATAGGGTGAATAAAGGACCAGGGAAATCATGGAAAGGGACAGGAAATTAAATCAATCTGAAAAAATCAGGGAAATTTGTAATTTTTTTCAAAAGTCTGGGCAAATTTCTAAGTGTCGAGTTAAATGAAATTGTACTACCAGTACATTCTGACTTGTTTAACTTATAGAAAAACTTTGAAGCAATTAAAAATATAAGGACATTTTATTTTCGAAGACTTTCTTTAAAACAAATAAAGCTAATTCCTTTGTAACCATGGCAACTATATCATCAACAAATCTATCTAGCCGTTGCCATTTAGCTTACAATAAAAGAAAAAAAATACCCACTTGACAATTTTAGCACGATAAAATAAATAATTTTTGGTAGGCAAACATCAAGTTCCAACACCTAGTGTGCCATTTCATGCCAAACATGAGTTGAATCGCCATTTTCCCACTATTATGAATCTAATCCAAAGTCTTGTAATGTTTTTTTCCCTTCCTAATGATTGTATGAACCATGTAAAAAATGTATGCCATAAAATTTCTACACAGGGAATTATTAGGGATTTTTAAAATGCTATCCTTGTGGACACCCGAAATAACTGTATGCAGTTACGTTATTTTATACCTTTCTCTGAAGTCCCTAAAAATTATTTTTTTGTTGTTGTTTTGATTTGAAATAAGAGTGGGTACCCTAAGTAGTACGTATTAATAAAATGGATACCAATGATAAAAAAAAATACAGTCAAACTAAGATACACCGACCTCGTTTACAACGACAAACCTTTTGTAACGCTTTAAATGTTCAGAACTTTAAATTGTCTATAGAAAATTTGTTATATTATCTTGCTCATAATGATAAATTCAGATTTACTCATCAGATATAATTCTACAAATTTATGTTTGTATGATGTATAAAAGTCCTTTTCAAAATTCGCAGTCTTTTAAAGGAAAAAAAGAGTAAATAACATCGTTTTCACTATTTAAATTTTCGTTTTCTTGTCAAATGATTTGAAAAATCGGTTATTAGGATATTCATTTCCCAGATACACAAAATTTATTGTACAGAGAAGGAGAAATTAAACACAACTAAGAAGGTTAATTAATACACATTAAATTCAATGGGTATTATTTTATAACTTGAATTGATAACATAAAAACATATCATATATGTACACTCTTAAAACAAAAGAGTGAAATCCACTCCAGTTGGAGAAGTGCATTTGCAACACTGGAAATGAGTGAATATTAACTCAGACTGAGTTAAAATCACTCGCTCGGAGTGATCCTGTAGGAGGTTTAACACACAAAAGATCCACTCTTTTAGGATAAGTGCATTTTCAAGACTGGAGGAGTGAAAATTACTCAGATTGAGTTGAATTCGCTCGTTTGTTTTAAGAGTGTACATGATATGTTTTTACATTATAATATAGACCTTAATATTCAACCTTGATTATACCGTTGCTCGGTTTTAACACCATAAACATCAAGTTAAAGGACGCTCTATGACTGGTTTGTACTGTGTATGAAAATAAATCCTATTTTTAACTAGGTATACCCAAACCACTCCGAGAGAGTCGTCTGATCGCCCACGACGGCCGCAAACGCCGCAACAAGAACAAGAAAAAGCTGCAGGCGCAAAGGGCAGCACAAGAACAAAGTAAGTTGAAAGAACCGAACTGTGCTTTTAGCTTCCACACAACGTTTATAACGTAAAAAGTGGAAGGTTTTGAAATCGTTCAGTCCATCCGTCCGTTACCCACTTTCACAGAACGAACCGCAAGTCTCACAAACAAGTGAAATGCGTCATTTTAAAGAAAAAAAATTGGTCTTGGCGACATTCCAAATTTTATTAAAATATTTAAACTAGCAGTTTATTCAAAATTTAAATAACTAAAAATTTAATCTACATTAAAATAACATGCAAATTCCAATTTTATTCATTTTCTTAATGTTGCCATGACATCAAACGTACGAGAAACTTTATTTAAAAAAAAATAAAATTCATGAAAAAAATATTTATTTTTGTGTAATAATTCAATTTAGATTGTTGTAATAGCACAATAAAGTTATTTTGCAGGTTCATGGTATACGAATGAAGAAAGATGTATAAACAATTCTAAATTTGCATAATAAACATGCAAAGTTTCGCTTTTATTGTTAATGCAACGTTTACTAATTTATTTTTCGAAATGTAAACTTGATTCTTCAAAAAGATATTTATTTAAAAAATACATCATTATTCTTCGAACATCAAAAAAATAGCAAACGATAAAGATTAATTATCAAATCTTCAAAAGAAGATTAAAGACAATTATTAATTTTGGTTTATAAAAGTTAGAATTTGAACTAGCTAATGGTATCGTTTGGTGAATATCTTTCTGAGGTGCTGTTAGTGTGTTTCCCGTAGAGCTTAAATATTGTGTGGAAGCGGTGTAAGTGACAGATTCTGTAACAAACCTACTTGTTTATTCTCTTTTTGAAATGTTCTTTCATCGGCTGTATATTTTTACAAATACACTTCACCGGAGTGCACAAAAACCGGTATCAGAGTACCGGTATCAATATCAATTGAATCGGTAAGTGCAGAAACAACGTCAGTCAACAAATTTCAAATTTTTCAGGGGGGAGAAAAAACGTGATAACTCCTCCATTATTTCTGCACTCAACGCTCGAAACAAACGTCCTGTATTTACGGAACTACTCGATAGACTAACGTAGTTTTTGCACCCAACACGCATCTTGCCTTTTCACGCTTATATTCATTGAAAACGAGTTTTCGGATTTTTTTTGACGGAAGTGGTTTCCGCACTCACCGATTCAATTAATTTCAATACAATTTCTCTCACTAAGTTGAACTCGCCCTAATTTCAAATAAATTTTCGCAAATTTTTCACAAAATGTTTTTCTATACAGTTATAATTTTTTAATCGTTAGATGGAAGAATTATGTCTTTTGAAGAATTCAATTATGCTCGCTGCAGTAGTTAAATAAAAATATGAAAAAATGTGGTAAAAATCAAATTCACTTGGAAAGAATTTTATTTAATAATTTGGTCTTATATTCTTCAGGTTTGAATTGTTAAAGTAAGTTAAATTGTTTAACTACTTGCTGCAGTAGTTAAATAAAAATATGAAAAAATGTGGTAAAAATCAAATTCACTTTGAAAGAATTTTATTTAATAATTTGGTCTTATATTCTTCAGGTTTGAATTGTTAAGTACTTAAAAAGTTAAATTGAACTATTTTTAACAAATTAAGTTTCGAAAAATGATTGCTACAACTCATTCAAAAGTAATTATTCCAAATTGTTTTCTTTTAAATTTAAGTTTAATAATTAATTAAGAATTTTTACATGGCTTTTCACCACTTCATTCTGCATGTATAATAAATATTTTTCACAAATATTTATTTCTGGAGTAAAAATTTCAAAGTTGGGTTTAAAATGGTTAACTATTAGAAACTATCAGAAACTCCTGAATTTCACTATCATTAGATAGAGTACGAACCCTGGATTATTGTCAGTTACAAGTTACAGTTAATTTCTGAAAAATATTTAAAGTCGTTACTGAACGTTACCTTAAAAAAAAAGTAACTATTACAAAAAACGCATGACTCTCAATGTTTCTGTAGATCGTTCATTCAAATCTCAGCATTCCATTAACCTCTGCATTTTTTTAAAGTTACAGTTAATGTCTGAAAAATTTAACGGCGTTACTGAAACGTTACCTTAAAAAAAGTAATTATTGCAAGTAACGCATGACTCTCAATGCTTCAGTAGATCGTTCATTCTAATCTCTGCATTCCTTCACTGTAATACTGTATTTATTTTTAATTCTACATGAAATTAATTTGATGATGATGATGATGTGTCCATGGATATAGTTTATATGGGACCAAAAGTCTCATAGACGGCTTCAACGATCTGCACACAGTGGTCCTCATAAAGATTAAATTTCTTTTAATTTGATAGACAATTGTTTAATTTGATATACAATTAATATATATTCTGTAATCAAACAAAGTTGAAAAATATGAAACTTTCAAAATGTGTCCACACTTTTGGCCACCACTGTATATTCATCGCACAAAGTGTAATAAACCCAACTGGGGATGCATCGAATATTCGGTTACTATTCGATATTCGGTCCTTTTAGCCGAATAATCGGTTTGGCCGAGTAGCTTTACTATTCGGCCGAATATTGAAATTAAATTTGTTTCACATTTCTTCAGGTTATCTTCAAAAATATCAAAAAAATCCCAAACAGGACTTGTTTTCTTTTTTGATAGACTCAAATACTTAAGTTTTTTGTTATTTATAATGTTAAATCAAGCTCTACTCATGTTGTTTTAAATAAACAATAATTACTGTATCAATCCATTCTATTTTTTTTCACTGAGATAAAAATTATAATTTTGTATTTGTATAATAATCTGTTGCATAATAATCTGTTGCATAATAATCTGTTGCATAATAATGTGTTGCTTTAATTAATATTCGGTATTCGGCCGAATATTTGGCTAAGATATGAGTTATTCGGTATTCGGCCAAATTTGGTATTCAGTGCATCCCTAAACTAAACTGACCTGAAAAACGAAGCACATCATTCAATTCTTCTTTAACTTTTTCGATTAGAAAATATTTTTTTATTTATACCAATAAATGGCAGACCTATTATTTTTTTTAATTATGATCAGAAACATGATGATGCCTAATGGCATCACTGGGACTGAAAGGGTTAAGTTAAAATTTTACACCATAAGTTTGAATTATCTTAAAGTATTCCTTTAAAGAATCATGTCTTTCTTACTAAAAGCATCAAGTTATCCTTCAATTTACATTTGATTAACTTGATAACACTTTAATTACAAAAAAAATTGTGTACTTTTATTTTTAAAATGATTTTTTTTGAAAGATAGGAGTACTTCAAGAAAGAATACATGAAGTTTTAATAATGACCTAAAATGTTTCCTAATGTAAAATTTTTAATTAAAAAAAAAGAAAGATGAGACCACTTTATACTCCTAGATTTAGACTAAAGATCGTCCAAAAATCCTCGATTTTCCTTCTCCGCACATTGAGGACGGCGGTATTGTTGTAATGCTACTGCATGTCTTTTAATGTTAATTAAAGTACAGTATAAAACAATAAATATTCACATATTTTAAGAAACTGTCCCGGATCTAATGAGTTTGAACAACCTTCTTACGTGCTTATTTTTTGAACAAGGTTTAAGATAAAAAAATATATATAAAGGGTGTAAAGCAAAAGTGTCTTTAACAAACAGAAATATTTAACTGGTGTTTTTCTTTAATTTTATTTGATTTTACAATGAGCCCAAGTACATAAATATTTTTTGGTAATTACAAACTCACCCAATATTGGTTTCAGTACCTGTACCAATTATGGACACTCTAAGGAATTTTTTTCGTAATCTGCTACTGCTAGAACTTTTTTAATAACTTATTCCTATATGTATGACCATCTTTATAACACTTTTATTTAAGGTAGGCGAGTACCCAATTTTTTATTTAAATATACTTGATTTATTTTAAACGGAGTTTTTCAACCAAAAAAGGGGTTTACGCTAACACTTCTAGCATAAAAAGCTTACATGAATTAACCTGAAATTTTGTACAGGTGCTATTTCAATACTCATTTATTTCAATATATATCTGTGCCATGAGCATCAAACATCTGGTTTAAATATATACGAGGTTTTTTTAAATGTCCAAGTGTAAGTTAATCGAAAAAAAAAACCCTTTTTTTTGGTTAATTTATAACATTTTTCTTAACAACTTCTTTTCTTGTAATTTGTATGTAACTTTAGAGGGTCATTGCATGCATCAGTTCAAAACGAAGAATTTAACACATACTTAATGTTTAGTTTATAGGATGAAAATCAATGTGGTGGACTTGTTAGCGTAAACCTCTTTTTTTAATAGAAAAACACCGTTTAAAATAAATAAATTATCTTTAAATAAAAAAATGCCTACATAGTGTTATTCATTATATTTGAAATCACTATGCCAAATTTGAAAAAAAAAAATAGTTAAAAATTTTAGAATGTTGGGTATTCGCCTACCTTAAGCCACCCCAGTATTACTTACTTATGTAAGCCCAGTTGAATACTTTGTGGAACACGAGATATTTTTTTTTAAAATTTGTTCTTAATTAAAAAATTAATATGAAAATATTATTTATATATTGAATTCATGTTTATTACCAAGGCCAAGAAAAGCGCCAGACACAAAGAGAAGGGGCGAGAAGAGAAGGGCAAGCAGCCCAGCAACCCATCGAAGTGGTGGTCAACATCTTGCAAGATGTCCCACTTCAAAGGTTTGTACATTTCGCATTTTGTGTAAGGGGATGTACATAAATTACGTCACGCAAAATTTCGACTTTTTTTTACCCCTCCCCCCATATGTCAAGTTTGGTCGAACCCCTCCCTATAAAATTACGTCACGTTTGTCGCACCCCTCCTTAAAAAATGTTGATTTTAATTACCCCCTTGTGTTTCTGAAATGTGAAAAAAAATGCATAAATCGATATTTTTGTTAAAATATGAATTTGGAAAGAAAAAAAAAATTGGCTTATAAGTTGTAAAATATAAAATACTAAAAATGTCAACGTTGTGGCAGATTACCCTGATTGGTATTTATCCTCAGCAAGGGTAAATAGCAATTTACAATCACAGCCCACAGGGTTTTTACCTAGACACACATCACTGGACATGATTTGTTTTTCGTATTCAGTTTTTCAGTTATTTAAATCGGCTTTCATTTATTGATAAAACTTAATTTAAATGTCAGCCGAAATATTCACTGGTTTTTCATCACGTGCAGGGTTGCAGTTGACCGAGTGGAGGTTAAAGTGGAGCAACAAGAAGGAACAGCTCCAGAAGTAGCTGGTAAGTTTTTTTTAACATTTTATTTTAGGAGTGACAAACATTATAGACCTGGTTTAGCTCTGCTAAACCAAGGATATAACAGGGTGGCTACAGGATCAGGGAAATCAGGGAATCATGGAAAAGTCAGGGAATTTAATCAATCTGGAAAAATCAGGGAAAAGTCAGGGAAATTGGTGTTTTTTTTTTAAAAATCAGGGAAAATTTCCAAGTGCCATTTTAACCGGTAAAAGAAAGGATAAAAAAATTTTAATCCAGAAAAGGCTTTAACTTAAGTAGTTGAGTTACTGCTTAAAGTCTTATCATAACTAAAAAAATTATTATATGGGCTTTAACGCTTGCTTTTTCTATAGATTTGTTTTAAAAAGCTCATTTTATATTCATTAATTAAATTTCTTTTTTAAAAATCTTTTTTTAATGCTAAATATACTAGAAAGTGGTTTTACTAATATCAGGAGGAAACCAGCATGCTAATATCGTTCATTGTCGCTAATCAGGGAAATTTTTTACATTTAGCCTGGAAAATCAGGGAAAAGTCAGGGAATTTGTTTTCACAGATTTTGTAGCCACCCTGTATAAGCAACAACAAAACAACAACATTTTATTGTGTAACTAGCAGTATGGTCCCTCCTTACTGGGAACCCGTTAACTTCGCATTGCTTCCTTTTAGAGGCATGCTTACTTTTGAAAATACACTCAAAATCGAAACAAAATTAAATTCGTGTTGGCGAATGCGCACTTAAAAAAACAAACACTAATAGAGGATGATGCAGCCTTTAGGGCGAGCGCATATCTCAACCAAACTCAATCAATCAAACTAATAGAGGATGGCGTCAAGCTACCGTTTCGGCCCGGTCCATGTATTTTCAAGCCCTGTTATGGTCCCGCAATCCCACGTGGATGACGTTTTTTTTTAAACTAATTATAATTAAAAATCACAATCAAATATGAAAAAACTAAGCCTCAGGTGCACACGTAGGTATTAAAAGGAATCTATATTAAAAATTTCGAATTTTTTAGAGCAGGCTAAGTAGGTCTTTTGCGATCCACATACATACAGACAGACACTTTTATTATTATAGATTCCTTAAATGATGATTAGAAATAACCAAAAACTTACTTAAGAAAGGATAATTCACACGTCATTGGTGTTCGTTTTAAGAAAAATTGATTTATGACCAATTTAATTCCAAATGTTTTGTTGCTTTTTTTTTCGATTAGAAAATTGAGCATTAAAATAGTTGTTTTGAAAAACCTTTTCTCACCTCCTAAGAAGCTTTGCAATGAAAATCCCCCTTAAAAATTAAGAAAAGTTCAGATCCATAAAAATCACCCAATTCTTTTCCCCATAAATATAATCACCATAATTCTATTTCTTCTAGACTATAGATGATTATTGTAAAAATATATGATTGTTTTTTAATCATCTTATGCTAGGAAATACTTCCCTAATGAAATACATTTCATTGTAATACATACAGTGCCGGATTTCGGCCTAGTCCTACAAGGGCCGGGCCTAGGGCCCAGTCAGGAAGAGGGCCCGTAAAAAGATTAAATAGCCAAAAAATCTCCTAAAAAAATAGAAAATCCAATCATCAAATTCCAAAAACCTATCGCCCATAATTACTTAAGATCTAACATAGGAGAGAACAGGCAACTCACTCTAGTACATACTCAGAAATAATGCAGTCAATTGACTATGATCACGTTATTCTTTCTTTTGCACAGAAGAAAGTTCGCCATGTGATTTTATAAATATTATAGAATATGGCAAATGACAGTGATTGCGCCCTCTAGAAGGGAAGGTCGTAGGCTATATAGCCCACTTCCCCGCTCGCCAGAAGAGACAAACAAAGAGGGACGCCACCAACACATAGACAAATAACAACGTTTATTGGCAAACACAAACATCCATGCCTTTACCGGGATTCGAACCCGAGCCCAGCAGCTCCAAAGTCTAGTACACTAACCATTGCGCCAGTGGACCGGCAATATATTATAGAATATATAGTAGCATGCTGTATTACTCTGATGTTTATAAAAGTTAATTTGCTAAATTTCCAAAATAACTTCGAGATGGTGGGGGGCCGCTAATGTCAAGTGCTTAGGGGCCCTGGGTCTTTAAATCCGGCACTGAATACATACAAAAAGCTTGCCTTTTTGTTCAATCGTAGTTAAATAGTGTCAAAAGCGTATAAGTTATACTTTTTCTCCTATAGCGGCTGCAGTAGAACAGCAAACTGCAAGTGTTCCCGCTACTTCTACTGCCTTACACAAGGCAACACAGACCGAAAGGAGCCACTGGTTGCGACCAGCATCTCCTGTGGAAGCAGCTGTTCCAGGTAATACAACAATATTTTTTTACATTCACAATGGGACTGTGCACTGCTGTAATAAAATTCAGTAAAATTTCATCAGCTTTTTTGCTGTTACTTGTTATATCACAGTATTGTAAATTTGACAAATGACAGTGAGTGATTGTGGCCTCTAGAAGGAGAGTTTAGGAGGCTTTATAGTCCATTTCCCAGCTCGCCAGAAGACACAGTCACACGAGACACACAAGGAAGGACGACCCAAACACATAGACAAATAACAACATTTATTGACGAGCACAAACATCCATGCCTTTACCGGGATTCGAACCAGAGTCCAGCAGCTCCAGAGGATAGTACACTAACCATGATTTGGCAGTTTTATCAGAATGAAATGTGTATTTCAGTTAAATTGTATTCCGATTATTTTGTATGTAAATATTGCCTTACAAGAGTTTCCAACTAACGGACAAACCGCGTTTTTCCGTCTGCCTTTTTACTCTTTGTTTTAACCCAAGTTAGGCTGTCACGGAGTGTAGGAATTTTACTGAGTAGTAAAGTAACAGGAAGTGGGCAATTCTTGTTCTTCTAAACAGTGCTGTTGTGTAAAATGTTTTGTAATAGTGTCTTTTCCCCCTTTAATGTAGTTGCTGCCGCTGCCCAAGAACTCGATACAATCGAAGTTCTCCCACCTTCACCAGAAAGAATTTCTGTCTCGCAACATCCAGCAGCTTCCGCTGGTGGTCCCAGTAAGATATATTTTTTACGTCTTAATAGATTGATTTTACATTACGGAAATCAAAGAACCGGAGGCACGAGGCTTATAATTATTTTTAAAATGCAATGGGCTTTTTTCGAGAGGGATCTGGCAACAGCTCCACGGTCTTATTTTCATTTTGCTCGATTCACTTTTGCCTTGGTATTCCAAATTGAGTTTTTTAAGAAAATTTTAGTTGATATACATATTTTTAAATTATAACTTGTAATAATGCAAGTTTTAATTGATAAATGATTAAAACAACCAACGGCACAGGATGAAGTTGTAATTTTAAAAATAAATAACAGCTAAAATATTTTATTTAAATTCAACTAAAATAACTTACTTTTTAAAATTTACTCGATTTCGAATATCAACAAAAGTAATTCAATAAAAATGGAAACAAAACCGCAGAGCTTACCGGTGATAACAATTTCGCAGAGCTTACCGCTTAACAATTTTGCAGGCGCAAGCGATAAAGTCGCCAAAAATGTACAACAGCCGCCATACGGATTTTTTCCAATGATATTAACATTGAACTGTGTATACTGAGTTTGTCGCCAAAACTGCTTTTGGCGAGAGTTTTAATGGAAATGGAAAAATACCTATATTTATAGTCATTATTGCGTACTATGTGTTTGAATGTTTATTTTTTTTTTTTTCAGCGCGCACCCGCCGCTGGCTTAGACCAGCCTCTCCCACAGATCGGGAGGATGCCGAAACTGAACGTGGACAAGGTAATAAATTATTATTTGTGACACAATAAAAAATAATCTTCGAAATCTACAACCACACCACTAAGACTGTCTATGAAAGAAGCAACAATAATCAATAAGGACTAATTTTCGACTGCAAAATATAATAAGTACCAAATATTGAAGTATCACACGCTATATAGCGTTGAAAATTTTCGTCCGCAACTAAACTTCATCGAATTATTAATAAATTTAACGGCAGACAACAGTAAATATTAACTAAACTTGCCGATGAAGTTTAATAAAATTCATTAATGGCTGAAAGAATATAACAAGTCTTTGTGAATAGGTAGATGGGGGCATATCCAATATTCATCCTTCCTCCACGTATGTCTGTTACTTTGTTTCACTGCCAAAAGTGTATCATAAACATGAAACAACTTGTACAGATGCACTATTACAAGGTTGCATTGACTAAGAATTAAAACGTTTCAGGATGTCTTTGTCTGACAATTTAATGGGCAAATAACGTATTTTTGCTGGAATTTACCGTATTTACTGCAGAAAGTATTCATTTTTTTAGTGTAGGTCTCTAGCAACTCAGTTCCAGTCGCAAGTTCAGAATGGTAATCTTGACGCGAATTTCATTTGTGTGCTTAACTACGCCAACAAAGGCCCTGGGTGGCTCAGTAGGTTTGATCGCAACCAATTACACTAACAGCTCGCACACTGTACCGGGCGCGAGTTCGATTCCCGCCTTCGCCCTGTGTGTACTTTCTTTCTCTGTTTCAGTAAAAATTCTGTCTGTGTATGTCTTTCCTGTTTGTGAACAATCACACAAACCTGAAAATACATGTACCTATGCCGCCCCGGTAGCTCAATCGTTAGGATGCTGGCCTTTGAAGCTGCTGGGGTCCGGTTCGAATCCCAGTGAGGCATGGATGTTTGTGACCGTCAATAAATATTATTATTGGTCCATGTGTTATTCCTTTCCTTGTGACTGCAAAAATACTTTCTGTGCCTGTCCCACTTGACGAAAGCTTATAAGCGGTTCTCTGAACTAGCACACAAGCTGGAATATATATGTACCATACCATACATGTACCTACCTACGGCCTTACGAGGACTTCCTTGGGATTTCACATCTTGAAAATCGTAATGTTATTCCTATGGAGTATATTCGCAAGTCAATTACCACCACAATTTTATTAAAAGGTTACTAGTTTCTTGTATCATTGTAAAGAACGAAAGGGACTAAAAGGCTAAAATTAATTTGTTTTGTGAAAATCACGTATTTAGTATTTTTAATAATTTTTTAAAATTAGAACTTAATGCTTACTCCATTTTTTACTAACTTCAAAACATTATTTAAAGTACTAAATATGTGATTTTCACAAAACAAATTAATTGTATTCTTTTAGTTCCTTCCGTTCTTTACAATGATACAACAAACTAGTAACCTTTTACGAAATTTGTGGCGGTAATTGACTTGCGAAAATTCTCCATAGGAATAACATTACGATTTTCAAGATGTGAAATCCCAAAGGAGTCTTCTTAACAACACTTTTCCTCTTACAGCTCGAAACAACCGAGCAAGGAACAGAAGACCCTACCAGCGGCCAGAAAGATTGGCTGCCCACCGGCTGAACCACCCAGAAATCCACAACAACACAACGGATTTCGAACACCAATGGAGGATGGAGTTCGTTGCCCAAGCCTGGCGCAACGAACCTGATGTGGAACTTAGAGAGTTCCCAGAAGTATACCGGTAAGCAGCATTTACCATTATAGTCTTAACATTACAGGTCTAACTACATTCGGATAATCATTAATGCAGATAAATGGAGTTATTAGAAAAAATCTGTTTACAGTCTTACCATCACAGGCCTCCGCAGTAAGATAATCATTAATGCAGATAAATGGAGTTATTAAAATAAAAATAATAATAATAATAATAACAGTTTACAGTCAGTCTTACCATTACAGGCCGAACCACATTCGGATAATTAGTAATGCAGATAAAATATGTTATTAGAAGAAAAAAAACGGCTTGTCAATAAATTGAAGAGCTTAGTGGAACGACTTGTTAATTGACAAAGGGGGAAAACTAGAAAATGAGCTTAGAAGTTTCCCGTTTGAACTTAGATTACATTAAAAACGACCTTTACAAAATAAGAAAATATGCTAACTCTTAACAAGACTCCTCCTTTTCATAAACTTTATTTTTAAAGGAGGAAATGACACGTTCATTGACAAAAAAATCTAAATTTTTTTCAAAAATGTCACTCGCATGTTCTTCCACTAAGCTCTTCATTTACTCAATGTATTTTGCTGAGCTGTGAGTTCATGTAGTAAGTTTCGGTCGTCATCAACTTACCCAAACTCAAAATTTACTTCCATGTTTTGTCAACTTCAGCCATAGACACTTTTGTAATAGTTTTATTTAATTAAATCAACAAAACCATTCGGTTGAATCGACAAAATAATTTGGTACTGATAGCAGAAATTTTTTGCTATATTAACCAAAAAATTTTGATGCAACAGCAAAATTTGTGTTCTTTCAACAAAATATTTCTTTTCTGTGATAAAAAAACATAATTTTTAGCCATTATATATAACTCTTACATTGTTGAAACGATTTCTTTTAAAATTTGTTCTAAATAACGTCCCTTTGGGTTCGTTAAACGTTAATTACGTTTTTTCTTGTATTTTTAACATTTCTAGAGATTTGGTTGCACGGTTGTTATGGCGTAACTAAAAAAATAAGGGTTAGAACAGAGCCTGATTAAATCTTTTTAGGTTTAAAATTTGGGAATTTCGCTACTGCGATTGGTATTTAAACGAAGCAAAAATGTAATTTAGCCATACATTACCGTATTTATTGCAAAAAGCTTTCGTATTTGTTACGATTCTTCCTGGCAACTCAGCTGTCATTTTAAATCGCGAGAATGTTTTGTGATGCTCAAATTGGAAATCGGCACCGTTTCTGAAATCGTTAAGTTCCAGCGTTTAAAAAATAGGAAACTTCGATGATTTTATGATTACAAAACTTTGGTAATTATAAAATAAATTTCTGGCAATTTTTAAGGAAACTCGGGGAATTTTAAAAAATCGTAGGATTCCAAATTATTTTCCCTCCTACGAAACAAAAAAAAAAAAAACATTAATTACCTAGACCTCCGTTCAGCAATTAAAAATGTTTTTAATTGTTTTTTTTTTTTTTTTTGCTTTTTGATATTGAGATTCAATTTCAGATATCGCGATAACCAAACAATTCAACCTTTAGAGCTGTAAATCCAGTGCAGATTTTGGATACTTGCTGATTTGAGGTCCGCAGTTTCACTACTTAGTGAAAATTCTCTATTATCTTGAGTCTTCCATTATCCATCCCAGTTGGATTAGATTATCGAGGTTCTACTATTGTTTGGTATACATGTATTTTCTAGCTTGTGTGCTAGGTCAGAGACCCGCTTATAAACCTTGGTCAAGTAAGACAGACACAACACACCCACACGCATACTTGACAGATGCTGCCATCTATCGAGCGCCATCTCCAAAATTTTTACATGTTTCTGAATGGGTGGAGTTCTAAATGGGTATAGTCCCCAGGAACCTGTGTACCCGTGGGAAACTGCGCAATGACCGCCCGCATGACTTTCGAGCCCAACAGATTTAACGAGCACGTACTCCGCACATGCAAGGTGGGTTTTCAACGACCAGGACTCGATCGCGGGACCTTCCGATCCGTAGATCAAGACTCTGACCACAGGGCGCTCCACAGCCCAGGTTCTACTGTTTACTGTAGTTCCGTTAAATGTTATTTTAACCCTACCTATTGTTTCCCCCAGGGTCCCGGCACCACTCCGAAGACTAGGGTGCCAATTTCTTCCCGACGTGCCGGTGCGCAGGGCGGGAGCCCTAAGGCGGAGCCAGCGACTGGCCGCACAACGGCTAAACTAAGGTAAGATTAGAATCAAGCCTTCTGCATTTAAAGCAAGTAATGTAATCGTTTCCAGCTGCCTATTTCTAGCTTTCTTTAGGAGCTTCAACACAGCCAATAACGAATAGTAATTTAGAACCCTGGTCAAGTGACGAAGTCGACACCTGAGGAAAAACGCCGAAACCTTTCGGAACTTCGAGCGCCATTGAAAATTAAAATCTATATTTTGGGGTTTTGAACCCTTATCACAATGCGTTCCTTACCTTATATTTCATATTATTTAATTCAAAGTTATGATTGACTAGCTTTAGAAAAGCTTTTAAAACTAGCGTTCCAACGGGCTTTATAAATACATAACCCTTATCCGTTAAGGTTAAAGCTCCTCAATTAGAATAATTGTGTGCGAGTCCTTGGGCCTGAATTCATCCTATATTTTCTAAAACGATAAAACGACGCTATATTTTGTTATAATGAAATTTAGTAACTTTATATCTAAATAAATGATTCAATTATATATGTTTGAAATAATGACATTCGACAAATATGCTAAATGTATGTAGTCCTCAGATGAGGTATTTTATAGATTTGAAGCCTATCTTATTGATTTGTCTAAAATAGATTAATTTAAAAATTGAAAAGTAAGGTTTTTTTTTAATAAAACAAATTATGAAAGGACTAAATAGCCCGTTACTTTACCCGTTAATTTTCGCATTGTAATTTAGTACGAAATGAAAACTAAGAAAATTTTTATGTATTGAAAACCCGATGGTTAAAGCGCAGGTTGAAAGAATCTATTGGAACGTAGGTAGATTGCCTCAATTTCAGTACCCTACTTTTCATTTTTTTAAAAATATTTTAAATTTAAATAAAAGAAAACTTGTTCAAAAAATTCTCACATGAATCTTAAATTTCATTTCAGGACTAGCTTCGCTTCAAGATGAAGTGGGGACATGGCACAGCTTGAAGGTTTTTTCATCCTTCCAATTAAGTCGCATTAGGATGACTTCAAAAAAACTTTTCACAAACCTAAAAGACTGTTTTCGTCCTACTTCATCTTGAATTGGACAACCAGTTTATCCTTACTTTGTCGAGCTTCCATATTTAAAGACCTCATTACGACCTACACCTGTGACAAAACTGTAAAATACTGTGACAAAACTGTAAAATATTTGCTCTCAAATTGGCTCCATAAAGAAAAGGTATGGCTCCCAGAATCAACAGATGTTTAATAGGCAAGTACAGTGGTGTTTTAATATGATCTATTATCAATTTTTGTGTATTTTTTTTTTATTTTTCAAAAGTCGCATATCCACACAGGTAAAAAAAAATGAAAATAAGCAAAGTAGTAAAATGCATAAAATTAATTGATTTGATTTTTTGTAAAAATATTTTTGGAAAATCTTGTTTTTTAAAAATTATCATTTTTAAAAACTTTACTTGCTTTATTTTTAAATGAATTTTTTAATACATAAAAATTATTAACAAGAATTTTTTTCAAATGTTTCATCTAAACATATATTCGAATTTACTAAAACAATTTGTTGTATCAAATTTTCTAAATTCAACTCTTACCATTTTTAAGTATTTAAAATGTTTTTTAATTTTTATTTTGCCATTTTTAGCAATAATAAAATATAACTAAAAACTATACCTTCCGAAAGCAAAATCCATTCATAGCATATTTTTTTTTCTAAATTGTAATAAGCAATAGAATAAAAAATTTTTTTAAATGTAAAACAATAGCAAATCAGAAGTAAATATCTACTTATTAAATAATCACCTTTTAAAACGTTTGTTTATGGTATTTTTTACAACTATTATTTTATTATTTATCATCAATGAATCAATTGGAAAGGCATAGATGGATTGATGGATATTTGGGTTTTACTGGCGAAAGGGCATGAGCCCTATTGCGCCTACACTAAGTGGAAATGTATAAATAATTAATCTAACTATCAATTGATGTTCCTGAATAGTCCGCTTCAAATAATTATGCGTTAATTAAATGTAATGAATCATAAATGACTTTTATACCTTAAAAGACGATGATGCCATGTTTTCGGCAGTTACAACTAGGGGAGACAGATGGACAGACGATGTAACCTTTATACAGTAAGCTTAAATGGTATGCGAGTAACAGTAGGAGGCTTGATACATAATAAATAAATAAAATTTTCCTAAAAATTAACAATGTGCTCTACCAAATAGTGACATACTTACACGAAACACGTATAAGTGACATTCGAATTTAAAAATTAATCAAATAATATTGAAAGGCCCTTTGCCTACGTTGAGGCACTGGGGAATCTACATAAGCAAATAGTATTTAGAGGAATTCAGTTTTGACATTGGGCCTACATGGGGCAGTGAAAAGGACTAAGGATATTTATTCCATTATCCTTTAAAAGGCATTTTCTTCAGGGGACCCCCCATGATGTAGATGTGTGTTTCTTCAGGGGGCACCTAAGGATTTGGATGTGTGTGGTGGACGATGGGATTAAAGAGAAAAACACGATTTTCATTAAGTTGATCTTGAGAAATCATAAATAGTATTCAAATGGAACACTTCTGGCATTGAGCCTCCTCCTATACGCGAGAGAGTGCATAGGGACCCATAGGGAAGTTATTTGGGTACATTACCTACTTGGGAATCGGGCATCTAAGTGGGCATACATATATATCAGCTGACTTTTTTTCAAACAAGTTAAAAATCGCTTAGCATAAAACCATACTAGGTTCAATTAGTTTTTCATTGAAAGGAGGGAAAAATAAGGTAAAAATAAGGTTTAAACCTTGCGGTCGCGTCAAAGAGAAAATATCCCCCCTCCCCAACAACAACAAAAAAACATTTATTTGGTTTTTTAGGTATGACCTAGTACATGTATCAAAGGTTTAAGAGGTAATGGAACATTGTAATTTAGAGGAAACAAATAAATAATATTGAGAAGAATAATAATATAAAAATAAATAGTATTGATAGCAAAGTGCACATCCCAAAAATGGACAGGTAATATGCGGAAATGCAATGTGCCTTACCGCATTATGGTATAAGGACTACGTAAAATCGGTATAAATGAATAAAGGTCCATAAGGTGAATAATAACAATCGGGATACTACATTCTTAGCGCAGACGTGTAAAATGCATGCACATGAGTTAATAATTATTGTGAGGAAATCGCTTTTGGCATTGGGTCTACGTAAGGCTATGATAAAGACTCTAAGCGGACATTTTATTTCCAAATGGAAAAGAAAACCGATTGATAAGGGGCCCAAAGGACTGCTTATATATTTAGTCATTATATATTTTTTTTCTCTGGGCGATATACTTAAGCAAATAGTTATTTCGGGAAAACTATTGCCGTTGAGCCTACTTGAGGCAGTGGTAGGGACTATAAAGGGGACAACTTTTTAGGCACATGTCTGCTTGGGGCAGACATTTAAGATTTGGGGAAAAATGAAGCATATTTCCCACTTGTGGCAGACATTTTGAAAAAAAGAGGCAATTAGAGGGAAAATAAAAATGGACTATTTTGTTACATATGGTGTACTCGGAGAAAAGGTGTGAGAATTCAAGAAGATAGTAATGCAAAGGAAAAAACACTTTTTGGCATAGAGCCTACCTGTGGCAAGTGTATAAGATATAATGAGTTTTACTTTCCAATCCAAAGTGGGCGTACATATCAGCAGATTATCATTTGTAAAAGGAAACACGCTTTGGAGCAGTGAATAAGTAAGTGGATTTATAGCCATTTTCCACTTTAACACTACTTCGTGATCTGATCGTTAGTGATCTGAGGGCGGGAGGGTGGGGGTAAGATCACAGACTATTACCGATTTCATTACCCTTTTCCACTTTTACACATTTTCGTGATCTGATCGTCTGTGATCTAAGGGCGAGAGGGTGGGTGGTAAGATCACAGATTAGTACCGATTTCATAACCATTTTCCACTTTTTCACAACTTCGTGATCTGATCGTCTGTGATCTGAGGGCGGGAGGGTGAGGGGTAAGATCACAGACTATTACCGATTTCATAGCCATTTTCCACTTTTACACTACTTCGTGATCTGATCGTCTGTTATCTGAGGGCGGGAGGGTGGGGGTAAGATCACAGACAGTATTGCCGATTTCATAGCCATTTTCCACGTACACACAATATCGTGATCTGATCGCATGTGATCTGATGGTGGGAGGGTGGGGTCTTAAGATCACAGACTATTACCGATTTCATTACCATTTTCCACTTTTTCACAACTTCGTGATCTGATCGTCTGTGATCTAAGGGCGGGAGGGTGAGGGGTAAGATCACAGACAGTATTGCCGATTTCATAGCCATTTTCCACTTTTACACTACTTCGTGATCTGATCGTCTGTGATCTGAGGGCGGGAGGGTGGGGGGTAAGATCACAGACAGAATTGCCGATTTCATAGCCATTTTCCACGTACACACAATATCGTGATCTGATCGCATGTGATCTGATAGTGGGAGGGTGGGGTCTTAAGATCACAGACTGTTACCGATTTCATAACCATTTTCCACTTTTACCCAACTTCGTGATCTGATCGTTTGTGATCTACGGGCGGGAGGGTGGGGGGTGCGATCACAGACAGGCTCTTTTTGGGTTGAAATCTAATACGGGCCCGAGTTATATAAGATAGCACAGTATTTCCACAATTTCCTCAAAACTTTACTTTGTATTTTACTCCCACTTAAGCAGTCTTCTGTGCTTATTACAGAGCGAGTCTCGCAAACGTAGCTAATAATCAGACTGGCTCTTTACTACTGAGCAATAACTAGTTTTTGGGTTATGAATTTGGGAGGAAATTTCAACTCTCGTGTATAATAGATAGCGACATTAAAAAAATACTTGCAACTTGGTTATATAGTTATTTGGTGATTGATAAAAGCATTTTTTGCTATTGCTGTGTATTGGTTAGAACTAATAAGAATGTTAAGTACTGTTGAACATAAGGTATAGTCGTAACATTGCTGAAAGTTTCGAAAGAATTGCCTACTCTTTTTGAATTTTTATAATTTACTTACGAAAGTTATTTCCGTCAGGAGCTAAAATTGTCCAAAAATTTAACTGGTATTTTTTTCAATTTGTTAAAAAAGATTTAAAACAGACTACCTTCAAATTAACTTTCGGAGTGCAAGTACCTGTGTTTGGGCACTTTCGGCACAAATTTGAAGTAGGTTCTGTTCCAAATATCAAATGTTTACAATAATATACATAATATGTTTAATACATATTCAGTAGAAAGCCGTGTTTATGAGTATTCTAAATTGAATCCCTAAAATACCCTTCTTTATGAATTTATTACTTACTCTGTCGCTTGCAAGATATAAGTTTATATGATATTAACTGTTTTTTTCTTCTAAAATTGGATGTAGATAGTTTATAAAAATAATTCCTTGCGTTGTTAGTATTTTCATTAAAACAAATTTAAAAAGAAAAATGGTAAAAGATTGTCAAAAAAAAAAATCTATATATTTGGTTTGCTTAAATTGGATAGTGTTATTGGGCAAAAGCGAGCAAAACTTGCAATTAATTGAATTAAATTTTATCGTATTTTAATGACAACTCGCATTAAAAACTAAACTGGTACCGTAGCCAACGGCTTGATGTATGAAATCAATTTCAAGTTTTTAATAAAACGTAGTGAAACACACAATAAAATTACGACATGATATTGTGGCACTGACAGCAAAGAAAAAGTTAACATGCTATAAAGATTTTTTTAAGGGCAAACTGCATTAAAAACTGGTACTGGAGCAAGAGCTTGATCTACAAAATCTTATTTAAAATAAGTTTTAAATAAAAGGCAAATACAATTTAAATAGTTTTCTGGAAATTAGTACTTGATATTGCGAACCCTTTTAACGAAATTAAAGTTAAACAATCTTTTTCAAATAAGACCTGTAGTTATAACTGGTACTGGGGACAAATGCTTAGTAAAGAAACTTAAAGGACCCGTGATAAATGCTTTTGATGAAATATAAAATTATAAAATGCAATTCAATGCCCCCAGCAAAATTCGAACTTGACGAATTAAAAATTGCGACAATTTTAACAAGTTAAAAGTGATCCAAATGTTACCACTAACCACTTTAATAGCTACTCTCATTGGAAACTGGTACCGGATTAATGTGCAGGCCTAGATGATATCTTGGTATCGAATTGCTTTTGTTTGAAATTATTTGGTGATATTGCCACCACCATTTTTTTTAAAAAAGGTCTTCAGATATTTTATTTTGTCGCAAGATTGTTTAAAAATAAGACAAAGAACCATCATATGTCTTCCAAATTTTCCATCACATATTTCCTTTATTTTAACGTTATTAAACATATTTCCTTTATTTTAACGTTATTTTCAGCACTAAGTTCACATATGCTTATATCAATGGTACAAATGTTAGTAAACTTCATTCAAACATTTTTCGTTTTCCTTTTTTTTTTACAATAGTATTCTCCATTTATATCAATGTTTTCAAGTTCTTCCAAAGAGGCCTAACAGTAAAAAGCTGCAAATATTTTAAGCTATTGGTATTTTGAACACAATTTAACCAGTGTTTATAACAATGATGCGATTTCAGATAACTTTAACATGCATTATAACAATGATGTTATTTCAGAAAACTTTAACACTTATTCATTAATCTTCACGAGTTTAGTTCGAATGCTTTAGAAAACACTCCAATTCCGTGTAATTTTTGGTGTCTATCACAAGATTTACGACATTTAACGTTGGTTACTTAAAGTTTGCGTAATTGCAATAACACAAATTCCGACGAAACACCCTAACTAAAGATAAATAACAGATTTTTTACATGCGCATATCCAATAATTAGTTCCTTTTGCAAGAAGCGTTTTCTATTACTATAGAAAGTTTTTGTCACCAAAACAAGTGTTCCAGGGCTTGGTTTGCCACTAGGGCTTTGACCCAAGGGCCTAGGTGCCCCTCTCTCCCTCTGTTATTTTACATATATTACACAACTTTAAATTTTCATAAGGACCCTTTCACATTCTAAAAAAATTGTTGCACATATTCACATGTTGGTGTTTTTACCACCTACAGGACCACAACACAGTGATGTAGGTGGCCCCATGGTTTTAGATCCAGTTGAATTCATGAATACGTTGCAAAATTTTTCTGCTTTTAACAGTCGTTAGGCCCTTGACGAACGAGCTCAAGAGACCCCATGATTTAAGGTTTCCTAAATTCTTAAATTCATTTAATTTTACATTTTTCTATTTTTGCAACCTACGTTTTACACAAATTAACATTTTAATATTTTTTGCCACCCATGTATTGCACCCATTTCAAATTTCGTATTTAGTTTTACATAACGTCAAATTTTACGTTATTTACAATTTGCATGTTACATATTTTTTTTCCTTCTCTCCACACTAAATCACAGAACCAACTGATATCAGAACAACACAGTGCGATTACCGCTGTAATGACATCTCGTTTTTAGAAATTACCCTTTTCTTGTGGTCGCTTCCTATTCTACCCAAAAATTTGCGCATTTGTCTTAATATTTCAATTGGCATACTAATATGCCGTCCGAATCCAAAATTTATTGATTTGATAGTTTTCGACATTTTTTCACTTAACATCTTCGAAATTAATTATTCCAAATTTTAGTGTTTTCCAAAATTATCGGTATTTAAATTGATTATTCCAAATTTTTTAGTTTTTAAAAAAATCAAATCTAAAGCAATTCAATTTTTAAGAAATCTCAGTTAATTAGACAGTGAGTCAAGACTTTTAAGCGTTTAATTAATAGCATAAAAAAACTTAACTTCCCCAACTTAGCAAAGTATCAATTATTTTATAAGTAATTTATAAATTATTTATTAGTTATAAGTAGTTATGTAAGCTATGTAAGTTTTAGTCTAAGTTTTTGAAACTACTATAATTGCATATAAAGTTCGGTAGCATACAAGAAAACAGTCAAATGAGCAAAGTTGGATTTTTTTTTAAATGAAGCATCCATAAAATCTCAATGTAGCGCTCACTGCTGCTTGCTCGAGAGAACTACAGACAATTCGAATTAGCTGGGATTGGATTGAGGCAGTTTCGAATTAAAGAAAGTTCGAATTATTGTGCCTTGAAATATTTCTCGTCGAAGGATACATATTTCAGCGGAATATGTATCCTTCTATATTAAGGATATATATCACCGCGGGATACATATCCTTAATATCACTTAATTTCACGTATCCGCGGAATACGTGAAATTAAGTAAAGTGAAAATCAAGTCACAAGACTTCCAATAAAAGAACATTTTGATAAAGAAAAAGTTTTGAGCATTTGGAAAAAACTTGAAACATAAATTTTTAAGAATTTTGAGCAACTGGAAACCAAAATCTACTTTATATGCAATAGTTTTGAATACTTAAATTGAAACTTCGTTACTTTGCTAACTTGGGAAAAGTTGAGTTGTAAAACCCTTTAAACAAAAAAAAACCCCTTAAGTTTAAATTTTTAAGCTTACTGCATTGTGATTGTTGAAAAACTGTTAATAGCTGAGATTTCGAAAAATATTTGCTTGCTTTTTTTCAAATTTTCGTTCGTTTAAAAATCTCTCCAATACCTATAAGTGTAATAACCGATTGAATTTTAAGAAAAATTTTGAAAAATTATCTGGTTGATTTATACATTTATAGAAATATTTTTTACTACTAATTTAAATTTTATTCTGAAACAACTGAAGGATTTTGACTCATTAACTTGTGTGGCCTAAGAGGAAACGCAAATGCGTAAGAAAGAAATGGCCAACGGTTTAAAATATGTGACTCCCACAACGAATTTTTAATTATGATGCATCTACCTCCACCAATCTGATTATAAGATAAATTTTGATAAATATGTTGTGCCTAAGAGGAAACGCAAATGCGTAAAAAAGAAATGGCAAGCAGTTTAAAAAGTAGACTCCCACAACCAATTTCTAATTATGATGCATCTACCTCCACCAATCTGATTATAAGATAAATTTCGATTAATATGTTGTGCCTTAGAGGAAACGCAAATGCGCAAAAAAGAAATGGCCAATAGTTTAAAAAGTAGATTCCCACAACGAATTTCTAATAATGATGCATCTACCTCCACCAATCTGGCTTTAAGATACATTTTGATAAAGATGTTGTGCCTAAGAGGAAACGCAAATGCGTAAAAAAGAAATGGCCAACAGTTTAAAAAAGTGAACTCCCACAACGAATTTCTAATTATAATGCATCCAACTTCTCCAATCTGTATATAAGATAATTTTTGATAAAGATGTTGTGCCTAAGAGGAAACGCAAATGCGTAAAAATGAAATGGCCAACAGATTAAAAAATGGACTCCCACGAGGAATTTCTAATTATGATGCATCGAACTCCCCCAATCTGTTTTTTTTTAAAGATATTGTGCCTAAGAGTAAACGCAAACGGGTAAAAAAGAAATGGCCAACAGTTTAATAACTAAATTTTTGTTCTTAACCTAGAATCGATCTTTATAATTTAAACTGCAAAACATAAAATATAGTGCCAAGCGCTAAGAAGTAATGACTATGTAATAGTAGAGCCAGAGACTAAGCAAAATTTTGAATGTACATTTACAAAAACCAACACAAAAAGGCTCACATACACACACAAAAAGATCAATATACATTAAAAAAAACACCTATACATAGTTTAGTTTTTAACAAGGAAGTGATAAAGCATATTAAGTTTGAACACATCAAAAATGGAGATTCTGATAAAAATTCAAGTTTCCATTTTTAAAAATTTTACTTTTGATGGAGAACGTGAGGAAATGTTTTTTGTGGAGGGGACTAATGCTGGATTTCATGACCATTTATACAGTAGTTGTTACACGTTGTTAGCCTTCTTTTTTGTACTTGTAGTAACTTGTATTGTGGGAATGGAATGCAAATTGTTAGGGCTAAGGGATTCACGAAATGTATGACATGCACCAGTCTAAATTGAACATCTTTATATTATCGACGGAATATTTTGTTCAGCACGATACGTTTGTAGGAAGCCGAAAGGTTTTTACCGAGGCATGACGTTTGAACAAAATAGTCCACGTCAGCCATTAAGTACAAAAAGTAACTAATCTCTTTCAAATTTGAAAAGTATGGAAAGGTGGAAATTTAATTCTATATAAAAAATAAATAAGAATTCTTAAATATTTTACCATTCTAACAACGTACCATTGATATTAACATTTTTGTGCTGAATCAAAAACTTATTCATGTCCTTTTTTACGATTTCGAATTGTATTTCATTTAACCATTAAACAAAAATGGCATTGTATAAACTTCAAATAGCCATTTAGCTCTATATGCCTCACCTCGCAACTCAGATAAGTTTTGTTACTAAACCTACATTAACCCTCTTCTTCTTGTTGTTCCTTGATCCAACAAAACATGATGTCAGCATGTAACATGCGACAGTCTCATGCGCTTAGCATTATTTAGTTTGTAGGCATTTTTTTAAAAAATATTATCCGCATAAATGATGACGTTGATTGACATTACCTGCGAAGATTTCTTCTGTGGCATGCGCAATAGACATGGGTTTTCGTTTAAATTGAACATGTTTCCTCATCAATGCTGCAATTCCGCTACCAGTTTCGTCATTTTTGTTGTTGAATGGTAGTAGCACTTGAGCCACATCAAGGGATATTGAAAAAAAAGGGGGCTCCAACGTTGAATTGCGATACTTGAGAAAAAAACTCAACGCAACGTCAAGGCGGCATCAAATTATACCATATACCAGATTTAACGTACAATAGTCCCATGTATAGAAGTTATATTTTGATGATTTTCTTGTCCAGCCCAATCCGCTTATAGGATGGCTAAGTCGGAGATGGAACCTGCCATATTAACATCCGTGTCATAAAGCTTTTAGCATACGATGCTGATCCAGCGCCTACGTTACGAGTTTTTCACAGTGTACATAGATGAACTAATAAATAGTATCTAAACGTTGCTAGTGAATTTAATCGTTCAAAGTAAAAACTAAAAAAATGCATACCTTTCTTGCAATTATTTTCTTAAATTTAAATAATTAGTTTTGTATAAGAAGTTTGTAAAATAATGTTAGTATAGGGCCCTTTATTTTAGTTATGGCTCTTTTGAAATTTGAACATGTGTCCCATTATAATGAAGAGCCCCAGTACCAGTTTTTACCATACATAAGGAATAAAAGTCATCGCAATAAAACGTTGTTTCCAGATTTTATCGGTCAAAAAAAGAATGACTCATATTTTAAAAAAATGTTCCAGTTGTAAATTTATTGTTTTTCACCCATAAAGCTGTTGGATTCAATTTTAGCCAACGGCAGAATAACAAGCCTCACTTAAAGGCTTTATTTAATTACAGGATTTTATGCACAGAGTTTTACATTTGAAATCTTTCATGATTTATTAGTTAAAAAAAATCCAAAGAGAAAGCCAATACTGCAGTTTTATACTTTGGCTCACAAGCGCTCTACTAAAAATAATACCATATGCCGATAAATATTATTTTAAAAAGTGAATCTTATACGGAAAAAAAGCCTACTGTGACTCTAAATTCTCGGTTTTCATTCAATTTACTTCAAGTTTTTTCTTCAAATTAATTCCGTTGATAATGCAAATTCTTAAATTATATTAAAACGTATTTAAATAAAATAGGATCAAATAATTGTATTTTAAATTGTAAAGAACGCAGCTGTAAAATTAATTTAGAAGGAATCTATTTTAGAATACTCATGAACTAGATAATTTAACAACAAAAATGCGCCAATATGAAAATAAATTACCACGAATTTTAGATATTTAGTTCTTATTGTAGAAATATTGGGGAAGGATAACTGCATAAACTCTTGTTTGGCCTAAGAGGAAGCGCATTTGCGTAAAAAAGAAAAGGCCTTTTGAAAATATATCCTTAACCCTTATTTGGCTGCAAAGAAAATACATAATATAATTTTTAGATAAAATGCGCTTGATATATTTGCTCGACATAACACATAAAAATTCCATTAGTTTCGAGAGGGAAAAGTTCAACGAAATAAATATTCCTGCCACGCAAACTATTTAGTGTATTTAAGCTCGTGGCTAATGCTTATGCATTTGCATATGTATTTTCGGTAATTTGCAGTGGGCCAACAGGAGTAGTGCCACTTGCGACAGTCCCATTTGCGACGAAGGGAAAAATCCTCAAATTTATCCTTTTCTCACAGCAAAAGGGGAGACTCATGAGGGTCTCATAAAGGTGACGAAACTTGGCGTGATGAAGCATTGCAGTAGCGCCAATGCTTGGGTGTTAGTGATAAAAATTTGCAGTTGCCCCCTATTTGGTATGTGAGTGCCTTTTTCGTTAAAAAGTGCGTGTGGCGTCTGGATGGGGGACAGGTGTTAATTGAGTGGTCAGACATCCTGCTTCTTACGATGCACAGTGGGGCAAAGTTCTCAGTCGTTTCCAAAAGTAAAAAACGGAAACTTTGAATTTCCATTTTATATTTAGTCCACATTCAAACGATAATTTAACACATAAAAAAGCGTGATATACTTTTTTTCCCATAGAATAATGTTTTTAATATTACGACGCTTTGTTGGGGACTGACGATAATCATTTGCAATACGAAAATATATATTTCGGTAACAAGGAATTTTAACGGTGTTATATTTTTTTAAAAAAAATCGAGAATTAAATTTAATATCAAATTATGTTTTTAAAATATATTATTGGTTTGTATCATATTTTTTAAAGATACTATGAGCTAATTATTAAAACCTCTCATATTATCCTTACATGTTCCATAATGAAGTTTTGAACGTATATAAAGGATTTTTAAAAATACACTCTTAAAACAAAAGAAAGAAATCCACTCATATAGGATAAGTGCATTTACAACACTGGAAATGAGTGAAAATTAACTCAGACTGAGTTAAATTCACTCGTTTGTTTTAAGAGTGTACTTGCACTTTTTATAATAAATTCAATTTTTTTGCGAAATTACTTTCAAGTTATCTTATGTGACTCATCTTACATGAGAGACGTTCTATATTTTTTATTTGAACTGCTAGTAGGTAGTAATTTTTTTAAAAAAAATAATGTTTTTTCCACCACTACACTGTTTTTAACGAAATACAGCGAAAAAAAAGCAATTTTATTGCACATTAATTGAAAACTGTATTATTATTTTTTTACCTTTAACACAATAGCAAAATTTTTAAAGAATTTATAGGATGTCTTGTGTTTCGCAATATACTTAGGTACATAAGTTTACAAAAAAGTAGTATATGTTTAATGTGATACATATAATATAATGAAAATACTATTGAAACGAAAACTTAATTGCGTAGGAACTTTTACTCTATTTCCCCAAAGTTTTCAGAAAATTTCTATTGATAAATATTTACATTTTTAGCTAGCCAGATTTTTAACTAAAAGAAGGTAGAATAAATCTGAGCAAAAAGAATTGATTTTTATCAAAGAAAGGTGTCCTGGCTTTAGTAGGAAAATAATTAACATAGTACTCAGAGAAAACTGCTTTTATAACAGTGTTCAAACATTATATTGTTCAGAACATACTGGCTTATATACCAGTCATGATTTAAGTAAAAAGCACTTTTATATGTATGCTGTATTAAGAGATCCTGCATATTCTTGGAAACTTGGAAGCATCTAATAGGAAGTGTACCGTACGATAAATTATAGTAATCTTTCAAACTAATTGGTACTGTTAGATCAAAAGACAAGGGGACCAGGGCTTGAAAAATCTGAACTGACCTGTAAACGACTCGTGCAGCCAAAACTGTCCAACGAATAATAATATGTGTAGAGGAAGTGCACGTTAAATATGCTTAAGAGATCAAGCTGCGTGCTATAATCGTCCTTGACTGTTGCGTTTTGTGGCTACTCAGGTGCCGGCTCATCAATTGACTGTGGTTATAAATTGCGACGCCCAAAATTGCAAATAGCCCTTGTGTATTTCTAGTTCGACGAAAATTCAAACTAAACTAACCTAAAAAAAAGTTTAAATAAACATGTGTTCCATAAAGTGCTTTTCTTAAACAAATGGGAGAAAAATAAGTTTATTCAACAAGTAAATGAAGCGAAACTTAAAAAAAAAAGAATACAATTATATATACATGACGAGCTAGGTAAATAATTTTCTAAAGTTTTAATTATACCCGAGGTTTGGATACATCTTTATTATCACTTGCGAAAAATATTTTTAGCATTGCATGCAAGATTTTGAAGTACTTAGTACTTTTCCAATTTTAAAAGAGTTATTTATCTCGTTTTTATTATAAATATTTCTATTATTCTTCTGTAACTAGTGCGTAATGTTAGTCTTCTTTTAAACAAGTTGAATACATCATTTCACTACGGCGAACTCTGAGTGAAATTATTCGAGTTTAAAAAAAGAGTAGTTTAAGCAAGTGCCGGATATATAAATATTAATCCAGTGCAAAAATATGGTTAAGCTGCTAACAAAGTTTTATTGTTCACTTGCAAATATTTGTTCTCAACATATATTGGCATTGAAAACGTCCCCAATAAATGTAGTAATTTCTGTTCATAAAACAATACTCTAGTTGGAATATGAAAATTCTATTAATAGATACTCTAGTTGGAATATGAAAATTCTATTAATAGATTTCACGGGTAACTATTATGCAACTAGTGCAAAAAGTAACTCTTTTTAAAACTAGTGGATTTTATTTCACGAGCGAGTGAAATAATGACACGTGTTTTAAAAAGTTTACTTTTCGCACGTGTTTCATACACTATTTTTTATAATTGCGTGAAAAAAAGTCAAATCTCATTGGTTCGAAAATAATTCACGTGCTAATTTTTTTACGTAAAGATCGGTATCGATAAATTCTCTGGAACTACAAAAGGCAACTTATTTTTTAGTTTAGAGTCAAATATTTGAACATGGATACTAATACAATTTTGAGCTTCCAGGGAAGAACTTTTCATACGCCTTTTCGTAATTTTCATTTTATTTTTCCGGGAGCATATTTGAAGTGACATCATTAGCTGCTATTTCTATCTTTTATGGAAGCTCAAAATCAGTATCAATATCCATGTTCAAATTTTTAATGTAAACTAAAACATATGTTTTGCCTTTTGTACAGAGATTTATCAATGCCGATCTTCTTTAAATAAAAAATTTGCACGTGAATTATTTTTGAACCAATGAAATTTAATTTTTTTCACTCAAGTTTTACTTGAAATGTTGGCATCTTACAAAATGAGTGAAAAAAAAGTACTTTTTTTCACTGCCTTTGGGTGAAAAAAGTAATTTTTTATAATTGCGTGAAAAAAAATCCGACTTCTACATTATAACTTCAATATCAGACGCGTGCAAAAAGTTAGACTTTTTGATACAGTGAAAAAAAGTTCTTTTTTTCACCCAAAAGCAGTGAAAAAAAATACTTTTTTTCACTCTTTTCATAAGATGCCAACATTTCAAGTTAAAATTTCTATTTCATAATATTAATAAAATCCAGATATTTATCGATCTGCTTTTCTTTAAAGATATAAATGCGCGTGAAATATTTTTGGACCAATAATATTTTTTTTCACACTATTATAAAAAATAGTGTATGAAACACGTGCAAAAAGTAAACTTTTTAAAACACGTGTTATTATTTTACTCGCTCGTGAAATAAAATCCACTAGTTTTAAAAAGTGTTACTTTTCGCACTTGTTGCATAAATAACTAACTATTTTATCACTGTTTCTAAAAAGTATAACTTGACGCACGAATATGATATTAAAATTATAGTGTAAAAGTTAGATTTTTTCACGCAATTATAAAAAAAAATACCTTTACTTATGGATTCTGATGAGTTGAGCAAAATAAAATAAGCTTAAATTAGGAGAAAATTATTTGGTTAGGGCAGGAAAAGTGCTCCTCGCATAATCCAAATGATGAAGATCTTAATTAATTTGGTAATAATTTAGAGAACTTGTTGCATATATATATTTTTTTTAGATTTCATTTTTAAACAAAAGCAATTTATTAACATTTAGTTGTTACTTAAACAGAAGGAATTTTAATGATATCTATGTTCTGCATATTGTCCTACTTGAATAAAATGTACTTAAAAATTAAATGTTTTTTTTTTATTTGCATGATATAATTATCTTTATAAAAGTGGTAGAAAACTTAAAAGAGCACATATGGTATGACACTTGCACATGGTAGCCTCGGGATAGACTTGGCCAAACCACCTCTAGACATCCCCTGTCCCGCCCCGTCTGTCATCTGGAATTTCTTATCGTATTGCAACGAGGGGTTGGTGTACAAAATAATTTTCCTTTTACCTCTTTTTCTCCAGAACTAAATTAGTGGGATAAACAAGCCAAGATGTAACTAAATCGAATTGCAACATAGGGAAAACGAAGTTTAGGGTTGTTAAGTTTTCCACCCAAAGTCCCTAACTAATTAGTCGGCTATAGGGATTTTTTTTCGTCGCATCTGGGACTGTCGCAAGTGGGACGACACGGGGCCAACATGTGCTGTTGTACCTTGACCTCAAAAGTTGTAAGTTGCTTTCTAGAAGATTTGGTATCAAAAACTTTTCTGAAGCCAAATGAAGGCGTTAACAAAAATGCATTTGATTGATGTAGAGAGAAAATATTTGACCACAGGGCCATTTCTCCTTTCGTATTGGGGTAGATTTGGGGCACACTGTAAAGCTTTTGGTGAAACACTATCGGTTGCAGCAAGTGCAGATTCCGGTTCCACGGATTAAATTTTAATCTTGTTTTTTTTTCATTAGATTTTATGTTGCGTCGTTTTAAGTTTTTTTTTAAACAACTGAATATTCACCAAACCATTCATTTTTCGTTCCTGTCGAACAGCATTCTCTGGCTTGATGAAGTTACTGTACAATACGAATACTTGTTTAATTTGGAGGAATAGTGAAGTGTGGGTGGGTGGGGTGGGGGGAATCTACCATTAGATTAAACCAAAAGTACAACTGATCGAATAAAATGAATCTCATGAAAAAAGATATGGCCAACACACACAACTTCTTTGTTTAGTCAAAAGCATTGGTATAATTTTTGTCTGCTGGAAAATGTACCTAGCATCAACGCCCGCCGAGTGTATCTATTCTATTTTTAATGAAGTTTGTTATTCATAACACATTTGGAGTGAAAAAAGGGTTGAGTCATTAATTAAATAAATACACAACTTGACGAAGATAAATTTAAGCTCGATTGAGTGCCCAGTACTTTGAAACGTTAAGTTCCTGATTTGTTTTTTATATGGGTTCGTTTTTAGTTTTTAATTTCGGAGTGGTTGATAGAAGCATTACTTCTGAAAGTATTTTCTTTCTTTTTTTCGCTCCTATGACATTATTCCCGGGAATTAAGGAAATTGGGAGAACGTACGGTTTTCCCATTACTCTACACAACTTCTTAGTTTGAGTTCCCTATTACTCTAATATATCATACAATTTTTCCCATTAATAAAGAGAGCTTCTAAGTTTGAGTTCCCAATTACAATTCCAAACTCATTTTGTTGTAGGATGTATTAGGGGAGGGAAATTATCTGTTTTTGTGAAACTACAAGTATATAGGATACATTTTTTTAGCCATTTAAATTTTCAGTTTAGTTTACAATGAAAATAATCCCTGTTAGCCACAAGTTTCCCCCAGCTACCTCAGACTGAAGATTATCGAGAACCATTTCCCTATTAATCTGCAGAGCTTCTTAGTTTGAGTGCCTAATAAGTATGATACGACGCTCTTGGTTGTAAGATGCATTTGAGGGAGAGTATCCTCCGTAAGTGTAAAACTGTAAGCATATGGGGGAAAAATAGCATTTTAAATTTTCAGTTAGCTGATTGATAACAAGAAAAATCAAACACAATTTCCCCCTAGTTCCCTCCATCTATGGAATATAATCGAGCTCTAATTTTCCCATTAATATAGATAGCTTGCTTTAGTTCCAAATAACTGAATTGCGAAGCTCTGGGTTGAGGGTGGTTTTTTTTCGGGGGGGGGGGGGGGGGGATGGTTAAACTCTTTCGGCCAAAAAAGGAAATGCAATTGCGTAAAATAGAGACGATGGCCAACAGTTAATAAAGTGCACTCCCTCTACTACAGTTGTCGACAGCTAAAACATTACAACGAACCGCATTCGAGCCCTAGTTAGTTAATTAATAACAAGAAAAATCAAACACAAGTTCCCCCTAGTTGCCTCCGGCTATAGAAAGTAATCGAGTTCCAATTTTCGCATTATTATAGAGAGATTCTTAGTTTGAGTTTCGAATAACTATATTGCGAAGCTGTGGGTTGTAGGGTGTATTTGTGTGTGTGTGGGGGGGGGGGGGGATGGGTGTACTGGTTAAATGCTTTCGGCCTTGAAGGAAACGCAATTGCGTAAGATAGAGATGGCCAACAGTTAATAAAGTGCACCCTCCCACTACTAAAGCTGCAGATCGATAAAACATTACAAAGAACCGCATTCGAAATCAAGGAAGTTAATTAATAACACGGAAAATGAAACACAAGTTCCCACTAGTTCATTCTTAGTTTGAATTTCCGATATCTATATTGCGAAGTTGTGGGTTGTAGGTTGTAGGGTGTATTTGTGTGTGGGGGTGGGGGATGGGTGTACTGGTTAAATGCTTTCGGCCATGAAGGAAACGTAATTGCGTAAAATATCGATGGCCAACAGTTAATAAAGTGCACCCTACCGCTACTAAAGCTGTAGATCGATAAAACATTACAAAGAACCGCATTCGAAACCAAGTTAGTTAATTAATAACACGGAAAATGAAACACAAGTTCCCACTTGTTCAGTCTTAGTTTGAGTTTCCGATATCTACATTGCGAAGTTGTGGGTTGTAGGGTGTATTTGTGTGTGTTGGGGGGGGGGGGGGGGTGTACTGGTTAAATGCCCTTGGCCTTGAAATAAGCGCAATTGCGCAAGATAGAGATGGCCAATAGTTAATAAAGTGCACCCTCCCGCTGCTATAGCTGTAGATCGATAAAACATTACAAAGAACCGCATTCGAACCCAAGGAAGTTACTAATAACATGGAAAATGAAACACAAGTTCTCACCTGTTCAGTCTTAGTTTGAGTTTCCGATATCTACATTGCGAAGTTGGGGGTTGTAGGGTGTATTTGTGTGTGTGTGGGGGGGGGGGGGGGGAATTTGTGTACTGGTTAAATGCTTTAGGCCATAAAGGAAACGCAATTGCGTAAGATAGAAAGAGATGGCCAACAGTTATTTAGGTACACCATCCCGCTACTAAAGCCGTAGAAAGTAAAACATTACAAAAAATCGCATTCAAAACCAAAGAAATCCCACAAGAAATTAAATTATCCGTATTTGCAAAACAACAATTTTTATATTGAATGCGGGATTTTTCCAATTTATACAGATCTTAATAGTTTGAGTTCTGAATAATTACTCCTATGATCCGAAACTCTGGCTGTATGATGTACTCGGGGGAGGGGTACAGGGTAAACTCATTCGGCCTAAGAGGAAACGCAATTGCGTAAAAAAAGAGATGGCCTACAGTGTTATAATGTACGCCCTTCCCCTACTTAAACTAACGAAGAAAATACAATGAAAAATAATTTTCGTATTTTTCCACGCATTTTTTACTAAGTGGTAGAGCACTTGTCTCAAATATTTCGAGAAAATTAAATGAAAAAAATTAAGAAGTGGTACTTAAAACAACTCAAATATAAATATTCGTCGTTCTTCAATAGAAAAAAAAAAACGTAAAATAAAATCTATTAATAACATACTTAAGGAGGATTATAAGTTATAAATATCTTCAGTTTTCCAAAGTTGCCAACTCTCGTTTAAGTATAAAGGTTTTGTTTGTCTGTCTGTCGAATTACCCCCCAAAAAATCCTACTTTTACGTGCAAAAATGTCAATGAATTTGACCCAAGAATTAAACAACAGTTTTCAAGATAATTATGCGTAAAAAAGTCATTTTTCTTAGTGTTTAAATTTTTCAAAAGTTTAAAACAGAAACCCCAAAAAAAAAAAATCCTTCAATATGCAAAGGAAATTTGTACCGAAAATTTAGAAAGTCATTTTACAGATTATTCCCAAGTAAAATTCGCAATTTACCCACAGGGGCTAAAATATATGGATTTCGTGAATAGGTGTTTTTAAGTTAATCTTTATTCAAGAGCACTCAATGACACATAATACCAGAATTGGTTATAGTTCAGATAACCTGCAAAAATTAGGCATCATTTCAGCAATATTTTAAACTATTAAATTTGCAAAAAGCATACCGCAAAACTTAATTGAATTTCACCAAAGGCCTGATTGACAACAACATTATTTCCATTTATTCGATTACGAAACCTCATTTGAGGTTGGGCTAAAAAGAGTTCTATTGTGACCTCCGTCCCGCTTGGCCTACGGGACTGGGGTGTAATAATGGACCAGTTTTGGTACATTTGGTACATGCACTGATAAATTTCAGTAACAGCTCTTTTATGGTTGCCAATGGTAAATACATTGGTGTTATCTTCAAGACAAACTCAAAAATACTGTTGTCTTTTACGGCCTTTATTGAAGTTCAACCCTAAATTTCTATCATAATCGTATTCAACCCTTCCTTTAAAGGAACGCTTGGGGGAGGGGTAAACTCGTTCGGCCTAAGAGGAAACGCAATTGCGTAAAAAAAGAGAAGGCCAACAGTTTTCTTAAGTACGCCCTCCCCCTACTTAAATTAGAAATATAAATCACCGAAAAAAAAAATTATTTCTAAAATTATCCATCCAAAAAAATATCCGTATTTTCATAACTGCAATCATTTGGGAAAACATATTTATCCGTTTAAAATTTTCATTTAAGTAGATAATAACAAGAAAACTTACCTGTCAGATAATGCCCCCCCCCCCCCCCCCCCCCCCCTGCATAGTCCATGCCCTAAATATTATCGAGGACCAGATTATCCAGTCTCGGTACATTTGGTACATGCACTAATAAATGGTAGTAACCAGCTCACTCTATGGTTGCCAATGGCAAGAAGTACATTGGTGTTATCGTCAAGACAAACTCAAAAATACTGTTGTCTCTTACGGCCTTTATTGAAGTTCAACCCTAAATTTCTATCATAATCTAATTCAACCCTTCCTTTAAAGGGACGGTTGGGGGAGGGGGAAAACTCGTTCGGCCTAAGAGGAAACGCAATAGCGTAAAAAAAGAGAAGGCCAACAGTTTTCTTAAGTACGCCCTCCCCGTACTCAAATTAGAAATATAAATCATCGAAAAAAAACTTTCATGCCTAAAATTATCCCTCCAAAAATATCCGTATTTTCATAACTGCAATCATTTTGGAAAGCGCATTTTTATCCGTTTAAAATTTTCATTTAAGTAGATAATAACAAGAAAACGCACCTGTAATACAATGCCCCCCCCCCCCCCCCCCCCCCCTAGCTCACTCATGCATTAGAATATTATCGAGGACCATTTTCCCCATTATTGTACTGTAAAATGTTTTTGGAATAGGGGTACTAGGTACACTAGTTCGGCCTCAAAGGAAATGCAATTGCGTAAAAAGGAGATGGTCAGCAGTTTTTTAAAGTACGCCCTCCCCCTACTTTAACTGCAGAAAAATAATGCACTGAAGAAAAATGTTAAAAAAAACTCATTCCGCTTAATTAACCTTACCATTGCACAAAAGGGTTTTTATAAAAAAAATTTGTTTTGTTGTATTTTTTCCTAAGCAGATTAACAATTAATTATTTCAGAATGTCGGGCTCTTCAGGAACAACAATGTAGAAAGCTCATTTCAGTGATAATTGCAATGTAGCAATTGCTAGGGAATTTATTTAATTAATATTCGATTTTTTTAATTAATTTTTTTTTATTTATTTTTTTAATTAACTCTTCGCGGTTTTTTTTTTGCTGGAATCATTTACTAATACTGTTTATATTGTATAAATGGTTTTGCATTGAAGAATAATCTTTTGGAAATTCTTCACACAAGGACTTTGATAATTGCTTTGTTAAGATCAATAGTTTTTTTTTTCGTCTGCAATGTAAAATCCTTTGTAAATAACAGCGCATACACATCTATGTACCGCATTCTGTTAAATCAGTAAGTTTTCTTTTGCTAAAATCTTTTACTAAAATTGATTATAATAAATGAATGGTTTTGCATTGAAGAAGAGTTCGTTAAAATTCTCGCCCACAAAAAACTCTGAAAATCGCTTTTCTATAAATAATATTTCTTATTTTTTTGTAATGTGTGGTTTTGTTATCATTTCTAAATATTGAGGTTATATTTTGTATTGCGAGTGAAAAAAACTGCAAAAAAGCATGTGTATTCAGCTTTAAAAGTGAACAATACTTAAAGCTACTAAAAACTTAAAATGTATCCAGTATTATTGTCGTTTGACTACTGTTTTTTTTGTAATAATAATAAGTTTAATCTAAATCAAAACTTTTGTTCTTATTGTTTTTTTCTTTGTATAAAATCAGTAAATATGATTTTGTGCTGGAAAAGTTCAGACTTGAACTATTTTTTCTGATTAAAAACTAGCCGCTTAAAAAAGCAACCAAAGTTTGAAAACTGCTTTAAGCAAACCAAATTCTGAAACCAGTTGGGACAAGTAAGGACTATGAAAAGAGTTCTTAAAGTTATCCCACGTTATATATAGTTGCCAATGACATACATTGGATTTTTATAAAATTGCTCAAACAGTTTGACATTTTGGTTGACATTCGCGTCTATGAGAAATACATGATAGTTATTTTTTTAAAAAAAAGGAAACTAATAATAAATTTGCAAAAAAATATTTTGAAACATTTCATATGTGTGGATATGGTAAATTTGTGATGTAATTTTGATTCTTACTACGTAATATCAGCAAACGTAATAGTTTGGCAATGCAACTTGTTTAACTATTAAATTTAAAATTAAAAATTTTTAATTTTTGGATATTCACTTTTCATCTTTCTCATTTTAAAATCTTAAAGAAATCACTTTGCCAAATTAAAATTAGTTATTTGTTTAGTACTGTGTTTAATAATTAATTTTCGGAATTTTTGTTAATTACAAATTTTTAAGGTTATGTTTTGCAAATTTTTTTCCAACAATTTTATTTTCTTTACAATTTCCAACGTTTTGCCTGGTTAAAATTACAATGAATTTTAATTTTAACCTGCATTTAACCACATTTTTTTAATGCAACGATTCTCAACAACTTGGGATTCATTTAAAAAAACCAATTAAGTTTGTGAAATATACTCGGAATTCTTTTAGTTGTGTATTTATATTAATCCTTATTTCAAAACAAGTTTGAAATATATTTTGTGTTTATTGTTATTTTTTAATTCATTGTTTCATATAATCTACTTATTTTTGTGCATTTTAGTCAATGTTTTTTTTATTAGTAACATTTATTTACTGATATATTTTTTATGGATTGTTGATCTGCAACAATTATAGACACACGAGTATTTTGGGAGCCATACCTAAACTGTTTTTTATTTACCGAGACAGGTAAATGGACTTAACAAAACCAGTTAAATTTGTAAATAAAATAATTGAAATACACACCATTGTGTGTTGCTGTTGAATATCACGCATTGTTTCATCTAATATGTATATTCTTATGCAATTTAGTTATATTTCATAACCATACCTAAACTGTTTTTTATTTACCGAGACAGGTAAATGGGACTTAACAAAACCAGTTACATTTGTAAATAAAACAATTGAAATACACACCATTGTGTGTTGCTGTTGAATATCATACATTGTCTCATCTTTTATATATATTCTTATGCAATTTAGTTATATTTCATAACCATACCTAAACTGTTTTTTATTTACCGAGACAGGTAAATGGGACTTAACAAAACCAGTTACATTTGTAAATAAAACAATTGAAATACACACCATTGTGTGTTGCTGTTGAATATCATACATTGTCTCATCTTTTATATATATTCTTATGCAATTTAGTTATATTTCATAACCATACCTAAACTGTTTTTTATTTACCGAGACAGGTAAATGGGACTTAACAAAACCAGTTACATTTGTAAATAAAACAATTGAAATACACACCATTGTGTGTTGCTGTTGAATATCATACATTGTCTCATCTTTTAGATATATTCTTATGCAATTTAGTTATATTTCATAACCATACCTAAACTGTTTTTTATTTACCGAGACAGGTAAATGGGACTTAACAAAACCAGTTACATTTGTAAATAAAACAATTGAAATACACACCATTGTGTGTTGCTGTTGAATATCATACATTGTTCATCTTTTATATATATTCTTATGCAATTTAGTTATATTTCATAACCATACCTAAACTGTTTTTTATTTACCGAGACAGGTAAATGGGACTTAACAAAACCAGTTACATTTGTAAATAAAACAATTGAAATACACACCATTGTGTGTTGCTGTTGAATATCATACATTGTCTCATCTTTTATATATATTCTTATGCAATTTAGTTATATTTCATAACCATACCTAAACTGTTTTTTATTTTACCGAGACAGGTAAATGGGACTTAACAAAACCAGTTACATTTGTAAATAAAACAATTGAAATACACACCATTGTGTGTTGCTGTTGAATATCATACATTGTCTCATCTTTTATATATATTCTTATGCAATTTAGTTATATTTCATAACCATACTAAACTGTTTTTTATTTACCGAGACAGGTAAATGGGACTTAACAAAACCAGTTACATTTGTAAATAAAACAATTGAAATACACACCATTGTGTGTTGCTGTTGAATATCATACATTGTCTCATCTTTTATATATATTCTTATGCAATTTAGTTATATTTCATCACCATACCTAAACTGTTTTTTATTTACTGAGACAGGTAAATGGACTTAAAAAAAAACAGTTAAATTTGTAAATAAAATTATTGAAATATACACCATTGTGTGTTGCTAAGATTGTGTGTGATTATATAAGAAAGAGCTTGCATTTTTGTGAATAATTTTGAGAGAATGTCTTTTCATATTAAACATGTTTGGAAGTATATTTGTTGATATATGGTTATTTTCGGAATTATAAAAGTGCAATACAATAAAAATAATTCATTGTTTTGTATTTCGTGTTCTTTGCCCTTTAAATTGTTCCTATTTTGCCCATTTGAAAATGTTTTGCGGTTTTAAAAAACGAGGGAGCAATTTAAGATTTATTGCAACGTGCAAAAGCTATTTTGAATTTGTTGTTCTATTAAGAAAGAGCTTGCATTTTTGTGAATAATTTTGAGAGGATGTCTTCTTTTCATATTAAACATGTTTGGAAGTATATTTGTTGATTTATGGTTATTTTCGGAATTATAAAAGTGCAATATAATAAAAATAATTCATTGTTTTGTAATTCGTGTTCTCTTTTATTTGGAATTTAATAATTGTGATGGTATTTTAATTTTTTTAAAAACAGTAATAAAACTTGTTTTACCTGTTGTGTCATTTATTTATAAACAAGTACCAACCCAACCCCCCAAATAATGAATTTCTGATGCGTATCAACTGTCCAATCAAATTAGTAACGGAAATATTTCAGCCAATTTAAATAAACCGAATATGGGAAATAATTTTTCTTTTGATTTGCACTGTAGAAATTCAACAAAAAATTCATCTATCCATAGTGTTTACTTTTTGTACATGGAAGATCGTAAATGAAATAAATACCTCCCCCCCCCCCCAAACACGCACTAAAGTATATTTTATTCATCTAAAAAGATAATGAAAATTGTTTTGAAACACTTCAATTACTCGTAATAAATGTGACCATTCGACCAAAATTTTCCAATTTCTGTTTTGTAATTCACTAGCTAATTTTCCGAAATATTAGTTTATCAACTTATTTCATTGAGCCTAAAGCCCAGCATTTTCCGTACATGTGTATGGTATCTAACATAAGGTCAACGGAAAATTTATTTGAACAAAGACAATGTTGCCTTATTCATGACAAAATAAAGGTTGAAAAGTAAGGGTGTATCGAAAAGCCAAGTTTTTGATATCAAATTTGTAATAGTGCGGAAAAGTTGCCTTACTTATTGTTGGTATATGTGCAAGTTTTTTCAATATATATTTTTTTAAAAATTAAGAAATTGCTCTCTGGAATATGGCCAGATAAGCAGCCCCCTTACGGCAACTGAAGAAATTAATCAACATCAATAAAATTTGCACACGCTCTAAGGAGTAATATGGCAATTATTCGGCACTGGTAAGACTAAAAAATTCAATTTCTTAAATTTTTTAAAAACATATATTGAAAAAACGATAGAATAAGCGAATTTTGCATAATTAATGGTCTCAAGAGGCAACTAAAGATATTAAATCAGATCAACAAAATTGTGCATACATACTAACAATAGTATAAGGCAACTTTTCCTCACTATTACAAATTTGATATTCGATACACCCTATTGCAAAGTTCTCCCCAAGCGTTATAACGGAAAACCTTTTTAATCTAAATATTTGTTTTATTTTAAATAACATCGCACTACAGTTACACGAGCGATATTGGCGTTATCCTCGTTTCAAAGAACCGCGGTCAAGTGACGATGACGATGCCTGAGCTTATCCCCGACTGATTTAACGCGCACCAGCCCACATACAACTCATTCCATTTACAGTAATAGTGAGTACGATGAATAGAACCTGGGAATGAATCATAAGTGGCGTGATTGCTCTAACTCACTGGTCTCGGTCAAAGCTTGCACTCCAACTAAAAACTTGAAGGTTACAAGAAGTAAAAATCATAATCTAAGAAAGCGCAAAAGGGATTGAACTTATTACTACTATTACAAGGCTCGAATATCTTTTTTAACAAATTTAGATTAATTTCTTACTTTATACTTATACTTATATTATCGAGAAAAAAAATCTTATCCATAAGGCTAAAATTTTTCAAAAAGTCCAAAAGCAGTTGTGGATTTTTCAAGGCATGTTCACGAGAAAACTAAGGCTCCCAATTGCAGAGCTATTATAATAAAAAAATATATAAAAAAGGTTTTTTTTTATATAAAGGTCTTTAACTTAAAGAAAATGTCCATGCAATAAAGAAAATAATACATATTGATATATTTGTTTGAATTGTGCCGCCATCTGATTTCATTTTATTTCCAATAATGCAAAAAAAAATATTACTGGTTTTTTATCTACAAATATAAAAAAAACTTTTCCAATGAGTTCTAAATTTAATGGTAACGAAAAGTTTTTGTACTAATTTTACAGTTGTTGTTTGGATTTTAAATTTATAAAAATAAGCCCTTTAATGTAAATAAAGAAATGTACAAAATTTTGTAAAAAAAATGGAACGAAAGAGTTCTTAAAAAACAAAATTTGGTTCACCTTTACTATGTACGGTAACCATTGGCGCGATTTTCAGATTTGGTGATAAATAGTTTTTTGTGGCAACCTGCCTGACTTCGACCGAAACCCATAACGGTTAGATAGGGTTGCTGGAAAACGTCATCGTTGGAAGAAAGCAGACGTCAAAAGTCGCCAGAATACGGAATTTTGGCGCGATTTCGAAAGTTCGCCAATGGTTACCGTACAGTAAATTTCTACCCAAAATTTCACAAATTCATGTTGTCCCGACAGACTGAAAAAAGTTGGCGGATGATCTTTAACAGAAAAATATAATATTCACGGTATCAGTTACCAAACTTCAATTTTTTTTTACTAAAAAATAAAGTGAGACAAAAGTACAAGACAAAACCTTAAAGTTCACAAGAGAGTTAGGGCAAACGGTGATTAGGAGTTACACTCTTAATAAGTTCTGACAAATCTGTCGCCAAGGCGACTACCAATTTATACACATTCTTTCAATCACTTCAGTTTTAAAAAAATCAGGTATGACGGTAAAATGTGGCTTAGATATGGCGCCACCTAATTTTATTTATGTTAACGAGAAGGGAACCCTATCAAATTTGTCAATACAGAAGAACTTCAACACCAAAAGACCATTATTGACAAAATTCCTCTCGATAGCCGTTAATTTGTTGTTAAAATCTTGAAAGAAAGTGACTGTTATTATTCGACAAAATTTTCTGTATTGAAGTAAAATGTCAATTACATAATTTAATTTTATGCTGTATATCCATCTACAAAACAAAACCAATTTGTTTGAATCAAGCTCTTAAAAATAATTCAGCCTTAGGTGAAAAACTAAATTTTACTTTGTTACCAGATGTGTCATATTGTTTGATGTATGCCGTATCTTGTTAGAATGAAATTTTTTTTCATTTTTGACTTCGTTATAAATAGAAATACACGTTACCATTTCTGAAACAATGCCATTTGTAATTTTAAGTAATTAAATTTTTTAAAACTGCCACAAAGCTTAATATATTTCAACTTGTAAGCGTTAAAAAATAGTTGTTCATATTTCAAT